>JAZGTJ010015819.1:0-13112 GCA_036877575.1 Botia almorhae | reverse complement strand
TTTCTTCAAGATAGAAGGCTCAACTCACTGACAGACAACCTACAACCAACTCCTGCAGTCACCTTAAAATATCTCTGCATTATCTCTGAGATTTTTCTAGTATCTTCTGTTATTAGATCTGTGAGCTGTATGATATACCGCTATGCATAATGTTACTGTAGGAATTAATTTTTCAAGGCTTTAGTATTGATGCAATGTAGCTGGTAATTTACTTAACCATCACAATTAGTACATAATGCGGGTCATCACCTACTAATTGTACAGCTGGTTGCTTTGGGTAATATTGGATTAGGGAATTATGGGAAGGAGCTTTCCGAAAACCATCAACATCTGTCTTGAAATGAAACATTTACTTTCCTCAGATTAGTTTATAGGCTCTAATAATGTTAATTTCACTCTTGAGGATAGAAATGAGGGTAATCTTATTGTGCATTATTGCATTTTTTAGTGCTGAAAATTGAGCATATGCAACATTTAGACTAGTGTCTTGTTTTTGAGTTGTTCTGTATACTTAAAAAGGAGACTACTGGTTTGTGTCTTGTCCACTAACAATTGACGTAACAATGAGCAAATATGCAGTATATTCTAAGATATTCTAGTGTGCACTCCTCCAGTTTTACTCAGGGAAGTTAGAGCTATTTTTGACCATGACACACAGCTAAGACATTTCATCACTGGAAGATAATGAGGTCTCTATTTTGTCTTGTCTGTGGGTAAGAAGGTGACATTTATATTACAGTGGCTAATGGAGAAGAAACACAAGGAGTGACACGGTCGCCCCCCTGACAAGATCTTCCTGCCACTGTGCCCTTTTCTGTCCCACAGAGCCTCTAGCTGGACTGTACTATCTATCTATATGTATGTATGTATATATGTATGTACTGTATCTATATGGCTAAGCTTTGTTGAATAAAGTCAATAATAACCAGGGAGCTATGGAGACCATAGTCACTAACTTCCGTTCAACATTGGTTTGCCACATCCCCCTACACACACACACACACACGTTTGTACAGCTATCTTTGTGAGGACATTCATTGACACAATAGAATCTCTAGCCTCTTACTCTAACCTTAACCATCCCAACTAACTGCCTAACCCCAACCCTTACCCTAAACCTAACCTTAACCCAATTCATACCCTTACCCTAAAACCAAGTCTTAACCCTCAAACAACCCTTTAAAGAGGTGTCAGAACGTGAGGACCGGCCAAAATGTTCTCACTTTACTCTCTTTGTCCTCACTCTGATGGTATAACTGGTCACATTGGTTCTCACAAAGATAGATGTACAAGTACACACACGCGCACGCACACACACACACATACTTTGAGTACAAAGATCAGTGAAGTGTTTATTTGTGTGCGTGTGGGTGTGGGTGTGTGTGTACCCTTTGGCTCCTACCAAAGGCAAACTAAATTAACAGGAGGAAAACTCATTTCCTGATAACTTACTTATACAATTAGGGATGGAGTATTGCCTGTCCCTTAAAGAAGAACCAGAGGACGAGGAGGAAAAGAGCTCATAGTCATCACGGCAGATGAATTCTCGATTTAGAGACAGGAAGTTAGCTGTTGCGTAATTATGCATGTTGGTTGGTAAATGTTGTTGGATATATGCATCGAGTCTATTTGGTGACTCATTGAACTTACTAGAGTGTAATGTCTATTTGCTTCACAGACCCAAGTACACTGCACTCAGTGTACAAGTTTATCTTTAATTAAACTGCAAAAATCGTGATTCATGATTTAATGTTACCTGAATATTTTCCACAGGAAATTGTGTAGTCCCGGCCCAAATTTATGCCATTGATGCATATTAGGATTTATTGTACAGCTTTAATAACACACACTTCAGCTTTAATGAATCTTATAACTGGGTTTGTTCAGCTGTCAATCAAATAGGAGCTGTAGTACATATGTCATATGCACCTAAAGTATATTGTTTTAGAGAGATATAGGTGTGGTCAATGTCTCTGTTTTACCCCATAGAAAATAACAAAATCCGACAACACTTTTTGTTCTCATGCAACAGCACTGACAGCACAGTTGATGGCTAGTTTGTTCTGACAGGATTGCTGAATGTGTACTTCTGCATAAAATAATCTCGGCACACACATCATGGCAGGTTCTGTCGACAGCCAGACGAATCATACTGTCAGGAGACGAGGGGTACCTCAGATCCAGGATCCTGTGTTTCCTCCAGTCTGTTAGCTTTCATTCTCAGACCTCGGGCCAGCTCTTATGCAGACCGAGGGTGGGCTGAAAATAAACACCTATTAAAACCATTTAATTCTTGTTCTTCAGAGAACCGTGACAGCATAAACCGCCTGGAACATGTGCTAGTGAGATATTTTGGAACAAATTAGAGCACGCTAACCTATGACAGACACAAGAATACATTGATGGTGCCACATCAAAGACAGACGCAGGAATCAGCCAGTTGTTCTGACCACGAGATATTGTGAGGAGGGTTCTGTAGTGATTTCCCAAATAAAGATGTGGATTGTCTTTCCAACATCATTCTGCATCTGTATTATCACTCAGGCTGAATCCAAAGTTATAGTATCATAGAACATCTCCCTAACGTTACCATTAAGTAATAAAAACGTTATTTTGAAAGTTCTAGGAAAGTTCCAAACATCCAGTTTTTTAGACCTTGTATTGGCATTTCTGTTTAAAATGATCCATTAACATTTTTGATATTCACGATATGTATATTAAGAAACGTTTTTTTCTAACAGTTTTTCCTACTGCAAAAATGTGTTTTCATAACTTTGAAAGAACTTTTAGAGAACACAATGTCTGTATATTGGAAATGACGTGACCTTTACTGCCACTTACAACCCCTGAAAACATTAGCAGTATTTTTAGAACCTAATAAATTATTATGAGCTGACAACACTCCACACCAAAACAGAACAAAGCCTTTCTGAGGAACTTTATAGATTCCATAAACCTAGCACCATGTAATGGACTCTGCTGGACTGTTTTATGGAAACATACTCCACAAATACATGGTTCAGTTCTGGGTTTTAATAGCTTACCTGTAAATTTGACTGACTCTTTTCAGATCCAGTGTGTGTATCCAATACAACCCAGAGTTCAAATACACAGAATGTTAATGACTGCGAATATCTTGCTTCAGATGTAAACTCAGGAATGTGAACAGGCCAGTCTAGCATCATGCTCTATGCTAATCATGCTAATTAAAATTTCTGACTCAAGCCTTTGCTGATTTTTTTCTAAATATCCTTCTGTAACTGTAAACATTCTGCTTATGATAGCAACGGTAGACTGAGTTCTGCACTGTATTACTAGATAGTGCCTGTTAAATACATCCCTCTCTGTCCATACAGGATTCGCGATATGACCGGTAATCTCATCAGTTCTCCTTCTCACTTAATCTGGTTTGTTTTGTTTTGTTTTAGTCATTCCGGAGGGAAAAGACTACAGGCTCAAATCAGTAGTTATGGGGGAAATGCTACATGCTATAAATGCTATGCTAATATACATACCAGTAAAACATATACCTTAAATGTACTGAAAGTTGCTATATATAAAATTATATAAAGTAATTTGTATACTGTAATCTATAATGTAGTATGTAAATATATTGTTTTAGTTCAAAACATCAAAACATTGACATTAACAATCGACAGACAGAAAGACAGGCAGATACAATATACTGTATGAATAATTTAAATCCTGATTATGTACACATTACGCTTTACTTGTGCGCTTATCACACCAGACAGAATCACATGCCCTTACTATAGGAGCCATGGGAGGATTTGGGGGGGGGCACAGGAGCTCCCACAGGCAGCCTATCACAGCCAGGCACATGGGAGTAAATCTCACTCCTCTTCTTCCTTTCTCTCAGCCCGAGTCTGTGGCTTAGCCGTGACTCTGGTCTGCATGCATAGCAGCAGCAAGGCAACTATCTAGTAATGATCACCTGCTTCGCTGGTTAAATCTGCATGCTTTATCTATGCATTAAGCGACGTGTTTTACCAGCAACTACATAAGCAGATTAAAGCCTGATGTTTGCCCGGCGTTGGGTCATCAGAAGGATCATTTCTCCAGAGCGTAAGAAGTGATTAGAGAAGCAGAAGACCGGACTGTTCCAGGTGTGTGTCCAACACTGAGGCCAAGAGAACCTCTGGGCTACAATTTTGTCCTACAGCAACAGCATGATGTGTGTTTCTGCATATATAAGAGTTTCTCCAGCAGTGTTCCTCAAGTGATGTCCTGATCTCTGGTCTCATCATTGTGTCTCAGAACTGCTTTATTGGTGACAACTAGCTTCGCTTTCCAGTGTTCTTCAGAACAAGAAGAAACTGTGATGAACTACATCAGAGAAGAACAACTAGTGCATTAGTTGGATGTCAGGTTACGTGCAAAATTTGGATAGGTGAGATTCAAAGGGAAGGGGAGACCTTTGGGAATCCCTCACAAGCTTGGAGCACTTGGAGAAATGTCTAAACCTTCACGTCTGGTCAAACCCTCCAAGCAGTCGCGGAAAGAACCGCCAGGCAATCGCTTACACATGCTGGTAGTTGGAGAGAGATTGATGAGGGCTGGCAGCGAGGGCAACCTGGTGAGATCCAAACCATCCCAGCAGCAAGAGACATCTCCTAAACTGGAATCCAGTCCAGGCGCAGGTATGAAGCATCAACACCATGTGACTCGTTGAGTGATAGCAGCATGCTTGCTTTTAAGTTCTATCACACGCTGTCTTTCATACATATAACTCACTAACATCTGTCACTTTACAGTAACAATTCATCTTGATTAATATGCTGTCCATTTTATGTACAGTATGCCTTTTTACTTTACTAATTTACTGAATCTCTGATAAACACATTACAAATGCATACAGACACACACACACTGCATGCCTACAGTTTTGGCATAGATGTAGATCCATCCATCTGAAAAGCAGTGGGCTGCTGTATGGTATTCCTGACTGATTTGTCTGATGCCCTCTCTGTATGGGGGGATTACAACTGTTCACTCTGCTGATTAGTGAACATTCCTCTCATCATCAGACTCTCTCACATTACTTGATCTTATCTGTGCTAACGAAACCAGCAACTCTCAGCTAGAATCACTTACTGTTGAGCAGACCTGTTCAACTGGCAACTTTCTGGGCCAAATCCATTTGGAAACTTCTCTGGCCACTTGGTTGCCGACTAAATATCGCAACATAATATAATTAAATATCAAATTAAATATCGCAACATAAAAATATTGTTTTATTTACTTTTTATTTTATTTGTTTTATTTTACTTTATTTATGCACAACTTTTATTTGCTGTGACACTATGCCGTTTACCGTCGGACACAGCAAACGGCTAAATAATAAAGAGCTTTTGCGGACGTCATCTTTACAGAGGAGCCGTAAGTTACTGCGTCATGTTGGTACAGAACAGTAAGGAGAGCAATGATAGCGTATTGCTTATTTGTAAGGTTTCGTTTATTACCTCCACTGAAGTTGATTTTGCGTGCTTTATGTATACTGTTTGCTTTCTGAATGTACTGTTGTTCACCGTATTGTCTGATTTTTCATGTGGAAATGTTTCTAACGACAAATAAAAATAGGAAGCGGTAGACACTGGTGTTTCATGTATGTAGTTCAATATTTTAATATCATATCTCACATCATTGAATTGTTAGCTGAAGTTGTTAAATTTTATTTACAACATATTATGACAATTATATAACAATTTATTTACCTTCAAAAGGTTTTAATTGGTTTAATTACTTTAGTCAAAATACCAATTATATGTTAGGTCCACTAAATGGGGTAGAGACACACTTTTATAATGCCTTGATCTTTGTGATTGAATATCCGGACAAACGCAAAGTTGCTTTTATAAAATGCTGTTTTAACCATAAAATGGATAATAAATTGTTTGCATGGAAGAAGATTAATGACAAACTGATTTATGCTATTTCTTTGCTTGTATATTGGTATGTGCAAACAACAGTAATTGTGTATGTACATTGTATATTAGCTGCATGAACATTATTTTCCCCAGAGTGCCCCAGAAAGTTCTGAGACAACTCGGTGATATTCAGAGATAAGTAGCATTAATGGGACAGTTGACTTATATGTCTTGACAGCGCGGCTGGGCACAAGTACAAAAAGTGTCTAATTGGGTCAGTTTAGAAAGCACATGATAGTTAATGGGTACAACGAGTTCCAGTTCAGACTTCACAACATCAGATCTGAGAACAGCACATCATGCCATTAAGACTATTTTAAGTGCTTGATAATTACAGTTTTAAGTATATTTATATTATATATAACAGAAGGTCAATAAAGATGATTATTATATATTTGTTTTAATAATTTTTTTGATTAGTTTAATTACCTGTGACGTTTCTCCTAGTATGCAAATTAATTGCTATTTCATCAGTATTTAGTTAGGTGTGATTTTTTTTCATTTCCATATACAGCTAATCTATGCTAGCAGTCTCCATTCACATCGATGGTTTTCTCTTACACTGCTTGAGTTGTGAGAGACAGATTTACTGTTTTAGATTAAAGGCACAGCCTCAGAACCGCTGTACCTGCTTCCACACATTCCCTCCGTCAGGTCTGTTATCCCAAAGGCGCCGCTGCAGATACATGACATTTCCACAAGCAAAGAATCCAACGCCGCCTGGATTCCTAGACTTCATTCTCCCCTCAGAGGCTCCAGTGGTGCTGAAAGAGATTCCTCTAAAAACCTGCAGCACCACAAGCTTTGATGAACTACACCCACAGCCTGGTGTAGTTCAACTGTGTACTGAAGCACATTTCACTGAAAACGTTCCTCCTAATTACATTTCTTTTTGCAAGAGGTCCACCAAGTCATTACCAGTGTCATTAAATATGGTAATGATTTTTTGATTTACTGTACATAAAACATCTTTACTATCTGACTGATATTGCTGAAATCAAAGAATGAAAGAGCTAATGCTCTTTTAAGGCTGAAATGCAGTTTGGAAAATTAGCAATGGACACTTGTAGCTGTTAATACCTTTTGTTATCACAAAAAACAACATCTATAAAATACTCTTAGATGTTTTACTACATTAGAGGAAGGAATGGGAAATATGTTTCAAAAGTAAGTGATATTAATCATAATTAGTGGACAGTGGAGTAGCGAGTGGAGAAATGGTCTGTTGGGTTGGAGATTATCTTGCCTCTTGATAAGCCTGCCTCCCTTAAACCTTCTCACAAAATCAACTTTGAACCGCCGTCTTTGACTGTATAAGACTTGCTGTTTCGTCCTAAATGTTTACAATGTTTAAGAACAAATGGCCTTCGGTCTTAAACACATTCCAGTGGTTTAGTTTTTTAATGTCCAAACTTAAAATTGCCGACTGTCAGTCCTGAACAACTTAATTATAAAACTGCTTATGAAGATGGAAGACTTAATCATCTGGCTAGTCAGCTGAACTTTAGTTCTCTGTAGTTATATAACCTCATACAACTATCTCTAAATCGCTAATGTAATGCAGGAATTAGCCGGATCTTCATGTGCCATTACGTCAACCTAATCCGCAGGAAGCAATATGGTTTGACACCAGTGTGATCTCACACAGGATGTGTGCTTGTCTTGTCCCATTCCTCTCTACTGCCCTGTCCAACCTTGGTTTAATCTCATTCACTAGCTAAGCATTGTGGCATTTCAGTTTTTTCATGTTTTTTTCATGAAGCAGAATTTCCCACAGTCCAGAAAACACACAGCATGCACCGCAAAACAACCTCTTAATGCTTTAAAAGGTGATTATTATTTTCATTTTGGCCAGAATTTAACCCTGTGTTTACATTAACATTCCGGTCATTCAGTGGCATGTTCTACATGAAAGAACCACAGAGGATTGGTTAACATACAGGTTCCCTTCTGCTTGCAATTTTCTGATAGTGATTTGGAGTTTAAAGTAATTGCTGTGGGCATGCATTTAGCCTAATCTTTAATCCAGTCCAGGTTTTCCAGTTAGCATGTGGTAGCTGAGTCCAGCAATATCTACACAGCTGTCAGAATCAGGACTGCTTTAAAACTATAGTGGGTTAAGATACACACAGCACAATTCTTTTGCCTCCCAAAACAATTGGCTATTATGTGACTTACAAGGACAAATTTGTAAATACAGAGAGAGCAGTAACTCCTTTCTCTCAGAAAATACATTCACTGCTCATAATAACATGAAAAAAGATTTATTTTACACGTCTCCTTTAAAAGTAATTCTGCTGAGATTTTGGCCAAAGTTAATGTCCTAAGTTAAATATGTAATGCTATTGCTGATTAAAATAAAGCAGTGAGTATACAGTATGTGTACACTTCTTTTGTCATGTTGTCTTAGCAATGGACATTTGTAGGCACATGAAGTATGAGATGAAATATTCCATAAGTGACATTTCTTCCTTCTAAAATATTTTAATTTTTAAATTTAAATTTTTAATTTTAAAAACTTTTTACATGTGATGCTCAAATGACAACAATATTTGTTTATTATATCATCGTATTGTGCTGTTATATTTCTCTAAAATACCTTCAATTGTCTAAAAATAATAACCCTAAATGTACTCCTTATTGAAAGCATTCTGTTTGTGTGTGTGCTAATAACTTTTCAGGTAAAAAAAACAAAGTACATAAAGAAGAAAATGTCATTTTTACGCTTGACTGAGTCTGTTCTTTACAATTACTGTAACACATGATGCCATATCACAGAAGCATCTTGTCTCGTTTCCCAGTAATGTTTTGAGAGCTTTTTCATTTTCTCCTACTGGCTCTCAATAGCCTCAATACTGTCTGAATCAGAAAGCTAAAGGTGGGTAAAAGTCATTATTAGGTCCTTTTTAAACAAATGTTTTATCATAGACATTTTCATCTGGAGATAATTTATGTTTTTCAGCATTTCATCTTGGGAATTGTCCCTTGGTTATAAGACTGGTAATTTGGAACACTGCCTAGTCAACAAGCTAGGGGGTATGATGTCATGTCCTGGCCAGGTTTCCTCATTTCGGCTCTCTTAACCACCTTATGTGAACCTGTTCTACATCTCTGTGCTTGTTTGATCTTGTCCGAGCTTGCAAACAGAGGTTTAGGCAAACCTTTCTCCTGACCATAATGAATTTCTCCTGCTCTGCTCTGTGCTATTTGTGATGTGTGCTGTATGCACTCACTGAGCATGTAGCGAACCGTTGCAGCGTAGCCGTCCAGAGGACTCTGCTCCAGGGCACAAGTGAACTAGATCAATCAGCTCTGCTTTGTCAAGCCGTGAGACTCCTCCAGTGCCTTCGTTACATCTGTGTCCCTCCGTGCACTGTGCTGCTCTTCTTGAAAGTCATGCTTAGGTGTCACATCGTTTTGGCAGCCTTTTCATTTTAAATCAAAATAACGACTGAGGCAGTTCTTAGTATGCATCCTTTAGTATGCATTTCCTGCGATACGGGGTTTGACTTGTGTACAGCTTAAAATAACGATATCACAATGACTCATGGAATCACGGAAGGATATACCACAGAATAGAAAAACAAATCTCTTTAACATCTCAGTTGTTTATCCTAGACAGCAATAAGATTAAATGGAGATCAAGACCTTTGTTGATGTCTTCTCAGATTATTTTCCTGAGAAAAAGGTCCTGGCTTTCTCAAATGTATCCCTTAAGAATTATGAGCGAGGAACATAAATTAAGAGTAAATTGTAGTTTACAAACACTAAACACAAATGCGTCAAATTGTGTTTACAGTACTGTATATATAACATACAATCCCTCTGAACAGCAGAGCTGAGTGACACTGATTTGCAGTCAGTTCACTTTATTCAGCTAAGTTCCAGAAAGTTTGGTGAGTATGTCATTGTATCCTAGAAACAGTGATGTGTTCAAACCCTTAGCAGTTACCTTGGAAAAAGGACAGCATTAGTGAAGCACTTAGAGGTGTGAACTTGACTGTTGGCTCTGCTTTTGTCTCTCATTACTTGAATGTCCAGCTCAGGGATTTTTATCTGTGTTACTGTCCTCCATTTAATGGTGCTGAAAGAGGGATAACTAAAAATATATATTCAATCCTGGGCAGCCCATTATATAAATGTCAGTTTTGCCCATTGGACTGTTCATTTGGACTTTTGTAATCAACTCAGTCTGTTAAATGTTAGAAGTGACCAGGAATTGTGCCCTTATTCAGGAGGAGAACAATATGTAAATATAATATAAAACATAGCTTAAATGTACTGTAAATGTACTGTAAATATATGCCAATACAGTACATCTTAATGTATATAAATATGTTGTTTCATCTGAACTCTCAGTACAGTATATGTTCTTTTTAGGGAGGGGGTTGTTTATTGCTGACAGTTTATTGGTTTGTTCTTTCGGCAGTAGCAGGACCAATAAAGTCTGATGTCATTAGACATCATTTTGTAGTGAGTCTGTCTGCCACTCTGTGTGCAGTGAAGATATTGGAGAAGATTCAGGCTCTCTGCTCTGGCGAAACATTTATTGGTTCCAAACTTTGTGTCAGAATAACGTTCAGCACACTAAACTTCTGATGTTGTTCTTGCGAGTTAAAACTCAAAGCACCGAAGTATCAAATCAAACACTAAATCTCAAAGCATTCTCACAGCTGCTGTATCAAAAGTCCATCATATTGCAATGCTAACAATGAGGTTTAGACAGCAGAACATTGACATTATACAAAACTGTACATAAAATATAGAATGTGAAAAATATGGTTTATTTATGAGATAGAAAAACGAGCCTTGTGGTTAAAAGCAGAATTAAGTTTTAATCTTACTGTCTTGCTTTGTTGACTTTCTATTCTGTCTGGAGATGGACAGGAAGAGAAGAGGGGGTGGAGAAGCTAGCTAAGGAAACTGGTGATTAACACCAACAAGCGAGAACCAAGCAGCCATTTCCAATTCCTGCAAACCATGGGCAGGTGTTGGAAACTTTATATAATAAAACAATGGAGAGTGGAATTTTTTGCATCTTCTGCGAAACATCTTGCTGTCCATCTTCATTAAGAAGGGGGTCGAGATGTAACACAATCCAGCCTTCTGCTTTAAGCATTGTCAAACGTGCTGTTGAAACCTCTTCTGTTGTCTGTTCAGGGTCATAGACAGGGTTTGTTGCTGAAAAACTAACCCCTCGCTGACAGAAACATGAAGGACAACTATCCTGGTTCCTCCATGTTCTTTGTCTTAAAGACCCCATGCAGTAACCTAAACACTCTGGAACCGCAAACAAAAACCTGTTTCTTTTATAGTCAGTGATCCCTCTGTGAACCCTGTCTTAGCTTTGCTGATAGGTAAAAGGTTCTGCAGTCATACAATAGACCCTCCTCTCAGATTCAGCTGTGTAGGGCAGAGAGTGGAGGCAATGGTTTAAGCAGTGGGCGAGACGCTTATATATTTAATAGAGGGAGGCAGTTTGAGCCTCACACTGAGCAGGATACACAAGAGGACATTAAGAGCTGGTGAGTTTTGTTAGGAATGAACTACCTCCATAAATGTCAAGTCATTTATTGGCTCACTTTTCATAACAATAGTGGGTTGGGATCCTTATTTCTTGTTTGTATTGCTGCAGGAGTAGCATTCGAACTGTGATGTTGATATATATTTATTGCATGTTTTAACAAGCAGAAAAGCCTGTTGTGTTTTGGCTTGTAGTTGGACCTCAGTGGGCTTTGTAAAGCATTCTGTATTTGAACTAGTGTAAAGAGTGATCAGTGTATCTAAGTTATATATTGTTTTTGAGTTATATATATTACATTTATTTTTAGGATAATATTGAATGTTGTTGAAAATGCTTGGCAAGTCTCATAGTACACCTTGTTTAATGAACATGTCAGAATTGTAATCCATCTCAAGGATCTCTTTGGATATGACTATGTTTTTGGATATGTATCATGGTAGTTCTGTTGATTGTAGTACTGTACCTTGGTAAATTCCACAATTACCATATTACAAATATTATGGTAATCAGTCAGAATGACCATTTAATACATGTTTTTGTTTTGTTTTGTTTTGTTTTGTTTTGTTTTGTTTTGTTTTGTTTTGTTTTGTTTTGTTTTGTTTTGTTTTGTTTTGTTTTGTTTTGTTTTGTTAGGGATGTTTGTTATAATGAACATACTCTGTTATACGAGCTAGAAAATGAACAAGGTGTTACAGGTCAATATTTAATAGTGTCGGTAATGAGCTAGAGTAACCCACACACGGTTGTGGAATGAAGATTCAGCTTCTTTTCTTCTAATGAAACATTTGTGATGCACCAACAGCAGTTTGGGGCCTATTTGGTCTAATGGTGGAGAATGCAGGTCTCTACTGTGGGCCAGCTAAATGGGCTATAAAATAGCACTGGTTGATGAGGTTTAATGGTTGTTGAGGTCTGCTGAAATGCTGATGGCTATGCATCAGCTCAGATCCTTTGAGCCGAGGCATTTGTGTGAGTGCCTACTGGATGGGTTGCATTCCTCCGCTTTGCTGACTTAGGGAGGATTTGTATTTGACGTGACTGTGGCAGTGCTGAGTTAGAGCGCTGGGACATCCGATACCACCAACAACAGGTGGGGGGGTTCACACTGAGCTGAACTGTGATGAAAGATTATCAAACTGTGATAAAATGTGACATTTTTGTTCATTACGATTAATTTACAAGTCATTTAAGATTGCACAACAGCAATGTGTGCATTTGGCTTGGATCCAATATATATATTATATCAGAATACAAACAGAATAATTTCATCTAGTGTGTCACTGGTGTAGATGTTGGGCCTGCCTGCATTGCTTGCACAGTCTGTGTGTGATGTACTCCAATGAGCTCAGCTTAGCTAAAGATCACATGACTGTATTCACGCTCTTGCTTCGACATTCTCACCCAAGCTCGATGCATGAATCACACACGTCGAAGAACGACAACGTAATTTGTTTCGAGCCTAAAGGAAACAAGATTGACAGAAGTAATTCCACCGAAGTTTATTCAGCAGATGTTTTGGTGACAAGATGAGTTTGCTGGATTGTTCTAAAGTCTTTCACGTTGAGTTACTGCCTGTGTAAGATTAGCCAATACGCAATAAGCATTTTGTCACCTATCCCTATTAAACAAGTTGAGAAGTT
>JAZGTJ010015818.1:0-13114 GCA_036877575.1 Botia almorhae | reverse complement strand
CAGATGGTTAGATGGACAGACAGACAGGTAGATGGAGGGACAGATGAGAAATGTGAAATGAGAAATGGACAGAGAGTTAGGCAGACAAGCAGATGGATGACAGATAAAAAGAGATACAGGCAGGCAGAGAGAAAGGCAGACAGACAGATGAGCAGAGAGAAAGGCAGACAGACAGATGAGCAGAGAAAAAGGCAGATAGATAGACAGACAGGCAGGCAGATGGACAGACGGATAGACAGTGTGTTCTATGTGAGCAGCTTGGTGTGACACAGTGAAGCAGATGCAGGCTGTTTTCTTAGCCACACTTAACTGGGCTTGTTCTGTTAAGCCTGGCAGATCACAGACCAACCACAGGCTCTGGCACACTGCAGCCCTCATATGCACCAATCAGAGCATACCACAGCGCTGCATGTTCACACTACATGCAAGTGATAAAACCCTTTACACAATGTCCATCACAATGTTAACCGTCTGTGTATTGCAGTAAGTGTGACCTTTGATAAGACACAATTCTGAGAAGATGGAAATAACAGATGTGGGGAAATATGTCACTGTCACAGCCAGCTGACAAACACTGTGATCAGGTCACTGCATTGGCAGCTCTGGCAATTTTCTGTTTCTTGCAAATGAAGGGGTGCTGGGAAAGTTGTCCATTAGACTGTCTAAAAAAACATTCTCTCTCTCCAATTCTAGGAATTCCTCTCTCGCCTTTTTTCCTTTAACTATAATTCTGTGTAATTCGTTTTTTTAAAGTTTCTGCATCACACATTTTATCACATGACTAATCCTCGATTTCTCTCTCACCTTGAAGAAAATTACACTGTACAGAGTAAAAAACAATTTCCATATTCTTACCATGGGCGTTGATTCGGCGATAGACAGCAGGGACACGTTCATACCGAAGAGATTACTAAATAATCCTTGCTAATATTTCTGAATAACAGTGATATTGACTATAAGTGTGTATCATGGGCCATGTTTTTATTTGTAAAATAAATTTTTTAGCTCTTCATAAAAACCGAGTATTTACATCAGTATTAATATTAACTTGTTTTGAACACAAGCTGTTTACTGCTCAGGCATTCGCTCCACTGTTGAGGGCGCATTTACCTCAAAGGTGTTTGTACTCAACATGTTCTCCATTATATTTGAAACAACATACGCCAGAAGAAAATAACAGCTGATTTAGCATGTTATTTCCCACTGGAACTTCCCAGCTATTAGATACAGTGACAACCTACATACAGGCTAGCAAGAAAGGCATAATACACAAAAATTAAGGGTTTTGGTTGCATATAAATTTGTATATTTTCTGTAATATTTTTAGCTGTCCCTGACAATGTTCCAACCAAACCTACGCCTTTAATTTCTAAAGAATGAAATTAAATGATTTATAAGATTACTCATTCAGAAATTGTTCACAATCAGAACATCTCAGATATCTCAAAGTCCTTTTATTTTTACTTTTAAAAAGCTTAATATAATTAAATTACATTTTTGACACTGAGTGGTGCTTGCCCAGAATGCTGGGGTTGTTGTCAGGGAGTTCCTATGTGTTTGATAAGGTGTTTTGTGTGACTGTTTTAACGTGTTGCTATGCGGTTGAATGGTTTCTAGTTGGTTACTTTGTGGCCCAAACCAAAAGAGCTGCCCATCATGTTCTGCTCGCTAGATTTGGCTCACTGATGTACATCAGATTGCTTAGAAATCATAGCACACCTGTCCTCAACAAGTCACAGAAACTGAAGTACAATTCATGGCCATAGCACAAACAGTACAGGACGCATCCCAGCGTAACTATTTTTTATAATCCCTAAGTATAAGAAATAGCTAAAGTGATGGTTGCCTTAGCAATCACCACAAATTAACAGTCTGTACATCATGTTCTGCTTTCAGCCGACTTACTGCAAATCAAACATTCATATCACTCATATTCATATATGTTTGCTCCAAGCAAAGCAATTGTTTTATGCCAGCAGGATGATTTTAAGAATTCAGACTTCTAATGCAAGAGCATATGGTCCAGTTTTGCTGAACGCTGAAGAGGTTTACAGCAGCTTTATTTAAAGCACATGATGGTAACTCTTTAAGCTTAACATTCACATACTCAAAAGCTCTGCTGTAGTGTTTTTTTACATTGTTTTATTAAGCCATGACTGTTTGAACGAGCCCACGTGAACTCTAGGAAATGGCTTCCCATTTGAGGACACCTGGACATAGTCAGATGTCATATTTATGGATCATTCTGTCAAACTGCTAAATCTGTTAAAATACTTTGCGACTGAAGTACATGATTGACGTGGGCATTTGTGGGGACTTAAAAGCAGTAAACCGATCATTTTCCAAAACCTGGTGTGCTGCCTCGCTATCAACTGCCAACAAAGAGAGCTGGTTCTAAGACATCAACCTGACGTGCTACCTCATAAATGACTATTCTAAAACTCTTTGCATACACAGCACTAATAGCGGCCCCCAGTAGCACAAAAAACTGTATGTATGTATATGAGTTTGTTATTATAGTATTATAATATAATACGGGTATTATAGTATTATTATAGTAATGTAGCAATACTTTGATAACTATGTAAAATGTATAGTACACACAAACATTAGGTAAAATAATCAATTTTTTATTATGAATTGCAATGCATTGTGGGATTGCCTTCTTTACTTATAGTATCTGTAGGATACAGGTGATGTTGCCATAAAACTTGGCCCCACACATGGCAGCACACTTACGACACTTTAAACTGCTCCCTCTAGGCTGCAGGGTTTTGGTACAGGTCCTGGTTGTGTGTGTGTCTGTGTGTCTGTGTACATAGCCAGGCCATAAGTTCATAAGCTTCTCATTAACGTTTCGTGCCTTCCCTTCACACACGCAGAAGATCTCTTGAAAATATCCCGCTACAACAACAGAACTACACTGAGTGTACAGATCAAAAGATCCAGTCCCTGTTCGACCGCCTCCCACCATTCAGATCAAAAACCTTCAAAATCAGAGGCCACCAAACAGCCAATGTGACCCGACAACGGTCGCCGTACATGAGCTGCTATAATGAGCAAGAAAAGTCCAACGGCAAACACAGCTCTGGAAAAATAATGCTCCCTTTCAACCCTTGGGTATCTGATCAGATGAATTAAAATGCAAACTTGACTTGGCAAGAGCTATATGCCTTTGCCTGAAGCACCGCTTTAATGCTTTGACATAAACAAAAGCAGGAAGTAGAGGTTGGACAGAGAAAAAGATACAGAGAGAGTTGGAGGTTAATGTGGGCAGGAGAGTGTGGGTCTCTCTCTCTCTCTCTCTCCCTCTAATGACCTGTTCTGTATTCCAGGTTTGTTTAAGGTGACTTTTAAAGCTGACATTCAAAAAAAAAAAACTCATCACGGTTAGTCATTTACACATATAATTCAATAAAGCTATTGCTTGATTGAAATTTGTTCTTTATGGTCCATTCAACATGCTGTAAACTAGGAGATTTGTGATATGATTGACACATCATTGCATGCGGTAATATGTTAATTATCCAGCACAGTTAAACTGTAACGCATTATAAGACATCATATCATTTAGTTTTTTTTATATTTTTAAAGCGGCTGGATTTTAAACAGAATTTTAATATGTTTACAATAAACGGCTTTTATTGTTTAACAGAGATGAAAATACTACAAGCCAAATTAGCCAAAATATATAATAAATTAACATGTAGACTTCTGTGTGTATGGATTTTGCATGAGACTGTTTGTGAGGTACCATTTCAGAATGGTTCAAATGCCGTCTTATAAGACAGCTGCCTAAGTAAGCAGTAGACAGCACGCCAGTTCATTAGGTTTTGGAACAGAGCCTTAAAAACAGGCCTGGTATTTAGAAAAAGAAGTTGTAACCTGAAAAGCCCTGGCAGAAGTACACACACACAACCATGCTGAAGTGACTAAATCAGATAAACGTGCTATATTTGGAGAGACAATGTAGCACTCTCCCGGGGTTTGGGACGAGAGTAAGCATTCAGCAAATAACGCAATGTAAGCTTCTTAAAACCCCTGCAGAAGGAAAGAGGGAAAAAGAGAAGTGGAGAAAAGGAGGAGGGGGACTGAGAGACTCTTTAGACTGTGTACGCAAAGGGCTTGCCACCCGTCTACCTGCACTGCATGTAATCCTTCTAACGTGGCATGGATAAACCTAAGGCATCAAACATCTGCGCAGTCACCTGCCAACTGAAACCCAATAAAGTGTTCTCCTGCGCTGCATGGATCATGTGACATGCTCACCCCACCTCTAAAACCTCATCTGTGCTGACAAACCCCCCATTAATATGCAGGGGATGTAAAAGTATTCATGTTTGTTTAATTAATTTGTTGATTAATTAGCTTGTTTACCCATTAAGCCATTTATCAAAAGCTTTGAATGGAACAGAAACCTGCGGCCTTGAAGGTTAAAGAAACTGGGCTGAAACAAACTGTTCCTTTATGCGTTTCTGTACCTGCAGGATAAACAACATCATATTGGAAACTACATTTTTATATTTAATAAAGAAGCTGTGAATGGTGCTTGCCTGTGCAAGACTTAATGCTTAAGTGTTATAGGTGGTTGCCAGGGGGTTGCTATGTGGTTGCTAAGACGTTCTGGGTTGCTTACTGGCCCAAGTTAAAAAAGATTTAAATCTCCATGATATTGTGGTAGCTAGATGCAAGTCTATGTACTGTTTTAACCTGTAGTATCTTTTGCCAGGCAAAAATCTGTAAAAAAAAACTGTATTTTTGCCAGACAAAAATCAAAAGTCTGACCACTTAGTAAAGTAACAGAACTCCTCCCTTTAAAATTTCACATAATTTGAGGTATCCAATATTTATACCCTAACCTTAAAGATGAGCAATATTAGCAGTGAAGTTTACTTTAGCAAGCACCCTTAATGAGAAGGGCAGTTCTGTTGTATTGTGGGAGATGGGCAGTCAATTGTAGACACCCTCCTCCTGTCTTCCTTGCTGTCTTTCTCTCGCTCTTTCTGTTCTCCACCCCAGCAGACAAAGTCAATCACACACACAAATTCCTCCTCATTCCTCTTTATAGAAACAAACTGATGTAAGATCCAGAAAACTGGTACCTTAAAAGGCTTAAGAGCCCATCTGCGGCCATATAAGAGCATAAAAGCCTTTCAAACACACATATATACTCACACTTGTCTTTCTTTCTCCTTCTCAGTACAAAGTCTAGTACACAAAGGCCCCTGAGTCTGTTGCCTTAATGAAGACGAATGCAAGGAATCAATTTGCACCTTCCCAACTCCATCTGGCAGCTCAGCACTCCACCATCAATTAACACACCAGCTGGGGAACACACACACTCACACGCCGCCCACTTCTCCTGTCTGCTCTTTGACGCTCGACTCAGAACTTCCAGAACCGGCCTGAACCCAGAGGACCCTGAGGGCCCAGACATGTGGAAATGCATTATGGGATATGTAGGGTGAACTAATATGATATAAAAGAACTTTAATGTTAAAAGTGAGGGAGAGCTGTAGAGGACAAATGTGTGTTTGTCTGGTTCGGGCCAGAAGCAACAGCCAGTTTCAACACACAAGCTCTGTCCAAAGCACACGCTCATCCAAACAAACAGGCATCACGGGGTATGTAAATCATTCAGACAGTAAACAGACTCTTAACATGGACAGGTTTAGGGTAAGTCAAGCACCAGCAGTGCTCGGTTATTGACTGATTTTAACCAAATGTGGACAGGAATGTTTCTCTTTCTCTTCTAGCCACTTGATGCACACAGTGCCGATTAGCCCACCGGGATTTAAAAACAAACCCACTCGCGGGGCTGACGTGCTGTCAGATAACAATCTACAGACAGACTAACAACCAACATTCAAAGCCTGCTGAACGATGAACTTATCTGTATAACAGGAGTGTGAAATATCACAACTGAGCCAGCATATGCAGAGATAGAAACTTCTGGCGCTGCACCGCCATACCTGAGATCCTTATGTAGGTCATGAGTGTGTTTCTGAACATATGCGCACTCGTTCACTCCTTAAATCTCTTATGGAGAAATGAGAAATGCTCCTTTAAACAGCTTCAGCACAGTTATATCACACAGGTATCCTAGCAACACGTGTGCAGTGAACTTAAAGCTGATTAAACCCGCATTGCAAAATGAACCTAAGAAGATTTCGTTTTGTCTCTCTAGTTTGGAGTTACATCTACTTTCTGTATAGCTTTTCATAGGTAAAATTCATGAAAACATGTCCATGACGCCATAAAAGAAGAACAGAAATTAGATTTTGCATCAGGGTTAGATCAGTAATTTTCTGTGAGGCTGCCTCACTGAAAAAGGCAGCAGATGACATGACAAAACTAAACCGAACTAAACAATCCAACTCCATTCAATAAACAAGTTTAAACTGCTTGGTTGCATTGTAACAAAACGTCAAAGTAATTCACAGTTTCACTTCATCCCCTATGGATGAGAATTGACCTCAACATTTCACATATAAACCACAATAATGGCGGCAACCACAAAGTAAATTAAGTAAAAGATGAGCTTTGAACATTCACCACATGACAGATAACTTCATTCACAATAAATACAACAACAGCAGCATTAATAAAAGCACAAATAGTAAAACAATAAATGGTAACCTGTGATCTGCATATTTTTTTCATGCCGCGGTGCATTGCTGGGAACTAGAGTGTCGCATCTATCCCTGAAATGCTTGCATTCGACAGAAACACAAAAAATAAGTCAAGAAAACTCTGTGGCTCAAATAGAAAACTTTGTGGCTATTTGAGACTTTGAGTGCTTACTGTTTAATGTTTAAAGCACTGTGGGTGGCAGAAACAGTGCTTGTTAAGGCTTGTCACGTTTTCACAAGAATTATGTGGGGAAGAAACTCAGACACTGCCGACGAGACGCAAAAAACTCACACTGAGTGAAAATATGAGTAATTAATCTTCACAAAACTAAAATAACCTTTCTGCAAAGATGTGCTTTTTTAAAATGCATACTCTTACAGTTACTCATTTAGGTTTTAGAATACAATATTATTTACTACTATTTATGTTTTTATACACGTATATGAGATATTTCTGAGATGAGTGTTTCTTCACATAGTCCCAATTTATTAATTTATTTTGGTAATACAAGTTTAATTTATCTTGAATTATTATTTTTTATTTAATGCAATATGTCTGTATGTTTCACTTTTGAGTTGTGTAATACCATATTCCTAATAGGAATTCTCATTCGATTTTTAATACTGAACTATGTTTTTTGTACTATATTAGGTATTATATGGTATTCTATACTATATTATATAAACAACTATTGTGATATAATGAATTTTTATTACAATAAGCATACATTAAACTAAATTCCTAATATATAAATACTTTTTAATTGACATGATATATAGTTAGATGTTCAATGTACAACACTGAAAATGATCTTTATTTTGCATTACATTCATGGGAATCGAGGAGTGGTACTTAATAGAACAATAATGTCACAGTTTAAAGGTGTTAAATGACTCATTCTCCTGCTGAAAGGATTTTCCTGGTCAACCATCATTGAAGGTCAGCACTCAACAGGGTTCAACAACACGTCCCTATCTCTGGATTAACAGTATTGTACTGTAATACATGCTATTGTATTTTCCTGCACAAGGTCCCAACAGTATTTGTCAATTCTTCATTTGTTTTTCGGCTTGGAACAAGAGAACTGCTTAAGCAAGAATTCTATTGTCCTTTGTGTGAACCAGCCAATAAATCTTTTGCAGCACACCTAAATTAATGAATCGGCGAATCCAGTCTGTGTGTTTTGTTGATTCAGGCAAGCAACTGGCGAATCAGATTTACTGCAACAGGATTTGCCCTAACAGATATGTATGAGCTTCATAATACAACCTTGCAAACACAACTGACTTAAAATCGTCCAGTAAAGCTGATCGTAACTCAAGCCAACATCAAAGTTCAGAGCAAGATCCATCGATCGTCACATTCATGTAACTGCATCATACTTTGAGCCTGGGCAGGTGGGTTAGGTCGGCGAGTGTGCATGTGGGCACAAATGGCTCATGCAGGTGTGTTGGGCTGAATGTATGACCACCAGAGTGGCTGAACAATCAGTTTGAGTGTGGAGCCTGAACTGGTTCTGATGGTGAGTGGGCAGTGATTGCTTTCATGCTATGTTCACTGAGAGACCTGATCCAAACGCTGAATCTGAACACCTGACAGGAGTGAGATTGTGTTTCTCTACAGGCCATGGAAAGTGTGTACAATATAAAAATCTAAAGGACCGGCAGTGCAAGGAATCAAACCCTTGTGCATCATGAGGGTCAGGATGGTGAGTCGGTACATATGTGCACACACACATTTCCTCCAAGCCCCAACATGTCTTCTCTGAAATGTGTCAAAGTTACAAAAAACATTTATAAATGTCAAAAGTAAAACAAAGTGTGAGTTCGTGTTCTGTTATGTGATTGAGATTAATAAAGTTTATCCTGCCATCCCAATAACAGCTAACGTATATTTTGAACTTCCACACATGACCTTAACTTCCATATAAAACTGTGCAATTTAATTCTATAAACCCCTACAGATTAAATATTGTGTGCTTAATTATGCTTCATATCACACTGCATGTTCCCCATTTTCCTAATCAGTATTTTTGTCTTGTTTTACAGTAAATATCTACATGCTGCTAATTATGTGTGTATTTTTAAGCATAACTCTAACAAGCTAATAAAATGAATTGAATATGTATTCCTTGAAAACAAATTAGCATTAATAAGTATTAAATAAGGTCTATTATCATAAAGATTGATTTTATATATCAAAGATATTCAGAATCAACCACAAAGCCATGTGGATCTACCTATGCACCCGTTTGTGTGTGTTTGTGTGTGAAGAAAGCTTCACTAATCTTAAAAGGAATCTAAAATCTAAAAAAAGGAAAGGCTAATGTAACAATATGATAACCCTATTCACGACCCCGGTCGCTGTAACGTTGTCTTATCGTTGTCTTATCTTCCGCTCTACAAATGATTGTGATTGTTCATGCTTCACTGCCTTTGGATAAAACAACAGGTGCCTCTGCGTGCTGACAGCAGAAGCAGTTAGGATAATATACTAAAACGTTCCAACTAAACACTGACCTCTAATGCTTGAATAACAGCTTGGGAAAGAGGTTCAATTGGAGAAGCAATCTGCAGAGGCAGGTGGTTTCCATTTCCCTTAGACACTTCTATCAGACACGGGGAAAACGTTTCATTGTGAATGCATGTGATCAGTGTTTCAGCTTACCAAACAGCTAGCTGTTATGTTTGCAGATTTCAGCGCTAATTTTGTGTATAATGAAAGTGTCTAGGTTTCCTTGGCACCAAATGGCAGTGGTTTCTGCTAATGAGTTTTACCTGAACGGTGCTAAACACATAACATTCAAATAGAGTGACAATTGAAACACAATGTGAGAAGCTAAAAGTAACACTATACAATAACGTTCTATAAGTGAACATTAAACCATTAGGTACCGTAAACTTCATCACCAAGGATCAATTTTACAGCAAATATAGTTTACAGTTAATATATAAATATGCAGTTGTTGCAAAATAATGAAACTGCAGCTATTGATAATCCTGCAGCCCATTCTTGCATACATGCTGGCTGTCTTGGTCATTTCTACACACATTTCTACGCGCAGATTTCACTGCAGTCCTCCTGTCCATGTTTAGGTCTTGTAACTACAGCAGAGCTGTATCTTTGCTGCCCCTCTCAGGCGAGAATATGCGACTGCAAGCAACACTTAACACCACTCCTCCTCCTTTTTCCTCACTTTCCATCTTTTCCCCTTATCTCTCTCTTCTCTTCCACCTCTCCATCTGTCTTTCATTCGCCCTCTCCAGCCCAGCCGGGTGTTCAACCAGCACATCTTTCTGCTTTTCTTTGACTTGATAAAACAGAGTGAGCCTGGGGCTCGCCCTCCTGCCGTTCACTCTCAGACTGAGAGCACCGAATCTTCTGACTGCAGCAAGACAGAGACAGAGAAACAGGAGAAAGAGACAGAGCAGAGGGCGTGGATAAGGGAGATAGAGAGAGCTTAAGAAGGAAAAACAATTTGAAGAGCAAGAGAGACAGAAAGTGAGATAAAGGTACATGCCAATAGTTATTACGCACTCCATTGTCAACTCTCAGCAGAGTCTTGGGCAATGACCTCTACACACTGACAAACAACTAAAGTTATGCTGTGCCACATTTAAAATCGCTCTTTTTCTCTTTACTCGAACCAGTATCTTCTGTAAAGCACCATCATCAGTATTACTACAGCTCTAATGAGAGGTGTGCTAACACAAGCTTCACTATTAAAATTGCTTTGGGGTTTTTTATGTTTGACATTCGGAAAAACACCTAACCTCAAATATTACACTTTCTGAAAATTCAGACTTGCATTTTTTCTCTGGTGGACAATCAGTCTTGATGTCAATCAAGTGTGCAACCAGACATGCAAACCTAGAAACATGACAACTGCCTAGCAACACCCTGGCAACCACCTACAACATTCTAGAATATTGTGACTACAATTCCAATCTGTACAACACAGATTTGTATAATCTGATGACATGATTTATGATGATCTAAGTTTTTAAAATAGTCAGAAGCCCCATTAAGACACCCACAGTTGCCTGCACAGGGATCAACTCTGGTTTCAGCTCGTATTGAAGGCTTGTTTAATGTTCGTTTGATGCTTTCACTGTGATGGCTGCTGCGTTTGCTTTTTAAATGCTTCTATCTTTCAGCAGATCTGAGGAGTCAAATTTTGTCTTTCAGTTTTTCTTCTGTCCTACATTGATGTGCTTTTGAAATTTTGGGGGTTCATTACATAATTTGTGCATGCAACATCAAAACTCTAACATCTAGTATTGCACATAGCTCTCTTTACCCGTGGCATATTCTTTGATAAACACATGCACCCAGATATAGTATAATTGAATATTAAAAGCCACATATACACAGTCTAAATATATACAGTATATACATATATCTAAAAATTGCCTTGATCTGCAAAAGGAAAAAGGCAATATTCAACGATCAGTCCTATACGCCATGAGTTTAACACATATACACAGAGCCTGTAGTTTAGATTATTAACCTCATTTCCCATAAGCTGGTGTGTGATCAGATATATTATCTTTAATATGAGAAACAGCACATAAGCGATTAGCGGCTCGGTGCTAATGATAAGAAGCAAAGCTGTAGTATATTACTCACTCAGCCATGGCTGTGTTTGTTTACTAAGGTTGTGCTCTAATTTGTCAGCATTATGTCGTTCATTTTTCTTTGTTAGTAAGACCATGAGGCACGAAGAGAAAGATTTGACACAAAGAGATAGATGTGAGGGAATGGACAAGAGAGAGAGAAAGAGAGAGAGTTCCAGGGAGGCAAAAATTGAAAGCTGGAAACTAAAAAATTTAAGAACCAAAATGTTAAAAATAAAAGAGCGATACAGAACAAAAAAGAGGAAGCATAAAGTACAGTTTTTACACCAGTCACTAATGCCATTATTGGCAGAGCAACTGACTTTTACCTGGGCAATTCCATGATGTATCAGCAGATGAATGATGCTGAGACACAAAAAGTAGTACAACATGAAAGAATTCTATGTGTATCTACCTTAAACTTACTCCAAGTGTAAAGACTTACTCCAAGTGTAAATACATATTATAACATAGTTCCAACTCTATAGCCTGATTGGATAAGCCATGGTCAAAATCATTGTACAATGTAGATATGTGACAAAAACACCAAATTGCTACTTTGTTTAGCAGCCATAAGCAGCTCACAGCTAATAAACTATATTATTCGACATAAGAACTAAATATTTATTCTAAATAATTATTTTAAATAATGTAACCAATTATTGTACACCTAACAGTATTGCTACCTGTGGTAAAACCTTTATATAATGCACAGTGTCTTTCAGCTTATTACTCCTTTTATTTGATGTGACTATTTTCACTTCCTGCTTCCCTGCTAGCTAACCTAGCAAAATTGCCCTTTTATGAAACTATCCGCTACACTTATCACATGCAGGTCAAAGTGGTGCATGATGCTGATCTGAGAGATGCATTGAAGAACCGACGCGAATCAAGTCCAAAGGCACTCATGAAGCTTTCGCTGTCTCTGCAATACCATCCCATCCTACAGTCACTGCTTAAAACGTCACATGGGTTCCTGATCGCCCTGACTCAGAGATGAGCGAACGTGTGTTTGTAAAGTTACTGTACTCGCTCATTATGAGTAGACTGACATGGCACATTGCTTTCCATTATCTGGATTACATAAGGAGGTCAGCGCTCTAAAGTGCTGATGCGTTTCTGATTAATCAGTCGAGTGTGTGTGTGTGTGTCCTATGAGACAGCTGCATGGACTTTCAACACCCCATCCTTTCAAACACCCGTACACTCATGTAGTCACACACAAACACACTTCTCATGTCTGTTCCCAGAGCACCCCATCAAAGCTCTGATCACCCTCCTCTCACTTAAAAAATCAATCCCAGCATTCCCAGTGGTGTTACACTGGCCTTCAGAGATTATCTTCCCAATAAACACACATACAGACAATCTGGGTTTAAACATGAAACAAAACTCACTATGTAAGTCATGATAACTATCAGAAACATTCAGTACACATTCATAAGACACAAAAAATGCACACCGCTATACACTTTAGCATGTGTACATAAAACACATACTGTAGTCTGTTACAAAAACTGTAAACACAGTCTGGATTATTATTGGTCCATGTGTGTGGGGAAGCACCGAAACATCTGTTTGTTGATTTTAGTAACCTTCTGAGAGAGAAAGCACGTGAGGGCGAGAGAGAGAGAAAGAGAGAAGGATGCCTCTTTGATTGTTTCAATATCCCCAGGTTCACTCTATGGGGAGTGATTTAGCCACATACCTCAAAACCCTTTTGCTCTCTCACTCACCACATCTCTCCCTCTCTCTTTTTTGGTTGCTACATTCGTCTCTCTTTTTCCTTCAGTAATCCAGTGTGATGTGTATCCATGTCATCTTTTGTCGGCTCGCTGGGCTGAGGATGGAAACTGCAAAAAGCA
>JAZGTJ010015817.1:0-13114 GCA_036877575.1 Botia almorhae | reverse complement strand
AATGAGCCAAACTACACGGTGTGGAGTGACCTGAGCTGTAATCTGGGTGTTCTGTCCTCTCTGCTCTCACACACTGACTTTCACGAGGACATCCAGGAGTTCATACGAGATCTCTTCACCCCTATTGGCATGAAGCTGGGCTGGGATAGCAAGCCTGGAGAAGGTGAGACCCAGCCGGAATTCTTGAAGGGGACATATACTGCAATGGCACTAGTTTTCCCTAAAAATAGGCTGGTACTGTACCTTTAAGACATCACCGTTTAAATCAGCTCTTTTGTGTGAAATGAGTAACAATGCCCCTGCCAGATTGCTAAATACTGGATGGGTGGTGATGTGTAAACATTGGGCACATGCAGGCCTGCGTAGAATCTGTGCCTGCAAAAAACTGCAGAATTGAAAAGCCCCTCATTCACTATTTATATGTATTTCTGCCCGTGTATGTTTGTTCAGTAAATATTTTGGCTAATTACGCTTTCAGCTACCAATTATAGTACAGTACATTTAGTTTTGTTATTTCAGTTTTTGACCTAAGTTCTAAAATATGCTAAAATAACCAGTCTGGGGCTAATCATATGTTTGTTTGTTTGTTGTGATGTCAGTCATGACCATTTCTAATGAGGGGAAATCCAGTTTTTCATTATATGTCCCTGTAGGCTGAGTGAATGTTTAGCTGTTCTTAACCAGAGATTAGAAATGACTAATTTTGTTGCCTCTCTCTCCCTCTCAATCCACCCCCACACCGCTATATCCCTCTATCTTAGGGCACCTGGATGCCCTGCTGCGGGGTCTGGTACTGGGAAAGCTGGGTAAAGCGGGGCATAAGGGCACTCTGGAGGAGGCCCGGCGGAGATTCAAAGAGCATGTGGAGGGTAAACAGATCCTGTCTGCTGACCTCAGAAGTCCAGTGAGTCATTTCCTTTGTACATAAGCATTTCCTTTGAACATTTCCTTTGTACAATTTAAAAACTTATGGCACCTTTTTGCACTTCACTTTTTCTGTCTTTCTAGGTGTACTTAACAGTTCTGAAGCATGGCGACAGCACAACGCTTGACACTATGCTAAAGGTGACAGAATTTTAATTTGCGGATGAATAAAAATAGATCCGAGACTTTGCGCATTGTCTGGAGTCGAAGTCATTAAATTTGCCATCTCATTTATTGTCCTCTCAGCTTCATAAGCAAGCAGACATGCAGGAAGAGAAAAACCGCATCGAGAGAGTGCTGGGAGCCATCCCTGCCCCTGACCTCATCCAGAGAGTGCTTAACTTCGCCATGTCGGTACGCACATGCACACACCCGCACCCGCACCGAAGTAAATAGGTCAGCTTGTGAAGAATTTTAAAGCACCAGAAACACATTTTGCATGAGTGTGAAATGATTGAACAGATAACAGCAAAATGCAAGAGGGTGAGTCTCACAAAAAAAAGGAATTGTCAAGAATTTGTCCTGGTGTTGTTTCTTTAAAGAAAAAATAAAGCAAATAACAGCCTGTCCTTCGGATCATTGCCTTGTGACATTGCGATCAATTAGCTGTTCATTTGATACATTGCAGATAAGTTTAACAGCATTAAAATGACTAGCTAATTTGTGTTATTACGCTCATATTGCTATCACTGCATATTCATACAACTGTTTGTCTTGTTTCTAATTGTATAGAAAATGATTTCGGATAAACCTGTCAGTGTGTAGACAGCTTCATGAATTATAATGGGAGTGATTTGCTTTTGACATGATGCATCGCTTGCATCTGTTGTAGACAGAATAAAACCATAAGCTTTTCAGTTTAAAGCATGTGTACATATTCACAGTGGCATTGACCTGTACGTGCATTTTTTTACACTGTAGTTGCTCAGCTGCTTTACTCCGTATCCTATTGCACAACAAAAAAGTAGTTACTTCCTTATTTTTATGTTATGTTCTTTCGGTTTTTACTGTCGGACATGTTTATTTTCATCCTTTTGCTTTGTTTAATGATGCTTTGCCCCAATTTTTCCCTCAGGCCTGCGGATCAATGAAATTCCATCTCATCTCATTTAATTTAATTGGAATTTTCAAAAGAGATCAAATACATGTGACGTTCTAATTCAGAACTGCGGTTTCATGTGAGTGAGAAAAGCTCTCCAGTAGTGTGAACAGTGACACTGAGTGTAGCTGTGTATTTTTAGGAGGAGGTTCGGCCCCAGGACACCGTGTCTGTAATCGGGGGCGTAGCTGGAAGCAGCAAACATGGCCGCAAGGCTGCATGGAAGTTTGTAAGGGACAACTGGGAAGAGCTTCATAACCGTTACCAAGGCGGATTCCTCATATCAAGACTCATCAAGGTGAAACAAATGCAATACACAAATAGACAAATAGAAACACAACATGTATGCGTGTGTGTGTGTAATCATAAGAAATGAGCACAAAGCTTTGTATTCATCATTAATCGTATAATAAAGTGGGTTGCATTGCTGATGGTATGTTGTATGTTGTTTCTTCACTGCAGCTTACAGTGGATGGATTTGCAATAGATAAAATGGCTGCTGAGGTTAAGGTGAGTGTCATAATTAAATGTTATGCCTCTGGATTTGTATATATTCAAAATTGCATTTGGCAAACACTGCAATTCATACTGACAGTGCATTCAAGCTATACATGTGTTCCCTGTGAATCAAACCAGCTTTAAAGGTTTTTGTTTACATTTGATGAATGTACGATGACCCCCCCAAATATATATATTTGATTACCACTTACATGTGTGCAGTATGACATGTTATACTACATGGGTAACAAAATGTCAAACCCCAAGGTTCTGCAGACAAATAATACTGGAACTTTTCTGATTTTTGCAATCACTTTTAACCAAATAAATGTGGATTTGAAAGTAATTTAGTTCCCCTCAAGTTCACATAGATGCCCTAGTAGAGAAACTGTACAAACTTGATAATTAAAATAATAAATACCGCCTGGTTTAGTAATTTGATAAACAATGCAAAGACATTCATACATTTGTAAGTGGCCCCTTTATATCTGAATGAAATTAGCCTAGCTTAGCTTTATACGAGTTTAAATCATGTGCCTGCTAAATAATTAAACAAAAATTTGTCTGTTAACTTCTGCAGGTTCCGTTAGCTTGGTTAACATGATATGCTACTTTTATGTTTGTAGAGCTTCTTTGAAAGTCATAATGCTCCGGCAGCCGAGCGCACGGTACAGCAGTGCTGCGAAAACATTCTTCTGAACGCTGCCTGGCTGAAGAGGGATGCAGACGACATCCACCGCTACCTGCTGCAGCGGAAAGCGCCCCCCGTCTGACCTCTGAACTTTGACCCCTTCCTGACCTCCCTAACCTGCTCACTCACTCCAAAATGAGCATCATCTGGCTATCTTCAGCGACAACAGAAATGATTTCAAAACTGCAACTTCATCTTAAGAATTACCCAAGAGTCAACAAAGAGTCTAGGAAGCGAGACTGTTACTCACTCATGAGTGTGGTGTAGTTCCCCATTCTGCCGGTGGGAGGTGCAAGTGCGCTCGAACAGAGCTCTGACTGAAACACGATTCTCCATGTGTTCTTTTATGAGCTGGTAATGCATGCACATCCTTCCCCATTTTTGGCACTCCTGTCATACATTGTTATTATAAAGTAATCATCTATCCTCTCTTCCGTTCACCCAAAGAAATAAGCATGATCTTGATATGCTCAGTTTTAAGTTTGTGTTTTTTTTATTTTGTACAAAAAACTCCTCCTGTTTTATTAGTAATGACTATATACACATTTTACCCACAATCCTCGGCTTTGTGACTGGGCAGAATGGGGGTTTAAAGGTTGGGATGCACTGGCGACTGAATGGACTCTATGGTAACTGCTCTGAATCCCATCGTTAGTAACGGTTAGGGCAGAAGATGCATAAGCATGGTACTGTGTGTATATTGTATACTGCAAGCATTAGTTCTAAGACCTTCAGTTAATCTGAAATGTGATTATATACATGCGTATGATCTCCGATCTTTGCCCTTGTCTCCTGTATGTCAGCATCACCTGTTCCACAGCACACCTTCAATGGTTCATTCCTTCAGAAACCACAGAAAAACTCAATAGAATGGAAAGGTCATTTATACAAAAATGAATAGGTGTCATTAGCATCTGTCATGGTAATACAAAACTGTTAGAGAAATATTTCATAAGATGTATTTAACGATTCTTCTACTGTTGTGGAAATCACACTTGAATTTGGGTCTCAGCTCAGAATCTAGGCAGGACCCAGAGAATCATAATTCAACTCGGTATCAAACTCAGAAGCCTTAAATTGGTTAGTCTGATTCGCGTACGTGATTTTTAAAGGCCGTGGTCACTGTTTATGACAGAGCACTAAATGATGAATTGCAATGGGCTCATATTAATCTTACTGAATGGAAGATGCACAGAATTAATTATCTGGTATGGCTCTTTAATGTGAGATCATGATTATCAAATTCTGTCTCTGAATACTTCCCTCAAATGTGCTTTTGTTTAAAAATACAATTGATGTTCATTAAAGATGAGATAAAAAAAGATAAACAATGGGCACAAATGTATTGTGAGAATGAGATTTGGTATGAGGTGTGATTATTCATATTGCTTAACATTTGTGTGCTGTTGTCAAAGTACTATATATACATGTATATTCCCATAGAGTTTAACCCAAAGACCTCACTTATGAATACAAATGTAAGTATAATTTTAAAACCATGTGAAGAAGGTGCAATGAAAGGTAAAAAGCAGATGGCGTTATAATTTTATCAATGGCAGAAGTAATATTATGCCACTTAAAAAAGGTGAAATAATTAAAGTTAACTTGCTTAGACTTTATATTAGGAGCTTGTGTTCACTGTAGTACAGGCAGGCAGACCTTAAAGGTCAATAATAGTTTAGCGAGTCTGATTTCACAACATTGTCAATAACAGTATTGCAGAAAACATGAATACAAGAAGGAAAGTACAAAATCAGTAATGCAAGAGAGAAATCTTGAGTAATGGACTATTTTAATTACTAAATGTTTTGAATGATTCATCTGCAGGATATGGTGTGGTTTCCTTTTATTAAAAGCTAATGGTGTAAATTTTGGTCCACTAGAGGTTGAATTATTTTACATTTAAAACTCATCTCAAACCTGCTTATAGTTGCAAACGTGATTATATTTTATCTCAACAATTCATAGGAAACAATTTTGTAATGTTTTAATATAAGATGTAGTACAAATGGCACATTTAGACAAGATGAAGACTATAAAAGTGACTTTAGAAGTTTGAAGATACTGTAGTACTTCTCCTCGGCTCTATGTGGCGCTGATGAGATTTACACGCAAGTCGTTAGACACGAAGAAATCAGTTTGGAAAGAACATGGCGACGTCCATATGTAGGACATTGAAATCCATTCACCTAACAAGTTATAATCTAAAGGTAAGAAATTAAATTTAAAGTCTTACATTAAGAAGGCAGTTGCATGCTTTTCGTCTCGCAGCGTTAAACAAAACATGCCAGCTGAAATTTAAAGACATGCTTGCTACTTATTGAGCGTTAATGTGACACGAAAGTACATTTTAATAGTTCGCAGATTTATTTAATTGCTTTTCTTTATTGAGATAGAGGCAAACCAGTCGTATTTGTAAAATGTACCATTTAGAATGATGTAATCCCCGCAGTATGTTGCGCCGCTGCTGAACGCACGGTTGCCACAGCCGGTGCTTGTTCCTATCCGCACAAAGAAGCGCTACTTCATTCCTCCAGCTGTGAACGTGAAACAGAAAACACAAGCCGAGCAGGAGGCTCAAGCCCGAGCTGCAGGTGTGGTGGTCCGGCAGCAGTACATGGAGAGAGCAATCAACATCTCATGCACAGGTAGGCACATAATTTTGCCATTGCATGCACATATTTATGCAGTACCAGTCAGGTACTGTAGGTTGGACACTTCTAATAACTCTAATTCGTTATTATACTGTTTTTACTGGTACTACTGGTATTTGCCCCATTACTGTTATAAAATAGTAGTAAAGGCAGGCCACAAATAACACCTAAGGAAGTATATTTTGAAATGGTCCAAAATATCATGTGTTGTTCAGAACATTTCGATTCATTGTCAAAAACAGTTCAGTAAGAAGTTTTGTTTTTAATGTTTTTCTTTCATACAGCGGGCATCTTTGATCCTTACGTTCCTCCTGAGGGAGATGCTCGCCTCTCCACACTGTCCAAAGAAGGTCTGAAGCAGCGCACGGAACAGCTGCGTCAGAGCGCAGCATCACAGCTGGCGTGAGGACCATCTCTCCTCTGGAAACCTTATGCTTAAAGTCTGATTTAACAAGACTCTAATATTGTGTTATGATTTTCCACTGCAGAATTCGTAAAATAAAGGACCATGACTCGGAGTTCTCCACAAAGGAGTTCCCAGCACAAGCGCAGGAGATTTTTATAGAAGCTCATGCAGCACTCACACAGTAAGAAAGAAAAATTTGTGTTTTTTTATCAACATCAGTTACTGCTTCATAGTGCCACTGTGTTTGAAAATATGCACTATATTTATGTTATTATATATTTATTATATTTATGCATTTTATTGTTACACACTTCATAGTATCTCGTTTTTATATAAACAGGTTATAGATTTAGTCATTAATACCATGTTTACTTGCCTCCTAGGTTCAACAAAGAAAAGCTTCATTCTTTTGTGACAGAGAGATGTTATCCTGTAAGTGTTTCTAGGTATTTGTTAATATTATGTTTCACTGTTTGTGATGTGATGTGATGTGACATGAGGCCAAGTATGGTGACCCATACTCGGAAATTGTGCTCTGCATTTAACCCATCCAAGTGCGCACACACACAGTAGTGAACACACACACACCGTGAACACACACCCGGAGCAGTGGGCAGCCGTTGCTGCGGCGCTCGGGGAGCAGTTGGGGGTTCGGTGCCTTGCTCAAGGGTCCCACCTCAGTCGTGGTATTGAGGGTGGAGAGAGTGCTGGTAATTCACAATCTCCACCTACAATCCCTGCCGGACCTGAGACTCAAACCTGCAACCTTTGGGTTACAAGTCCGACTCTCTAACCATTAGGCCACGGCTGTTTGGTAATTTAGCTTATTGGTTGTTCTAACTCAGAAACAGCCATCAACTGTGTTTCACTATGTAAAAAATCCCTGTGTTGTATTTCTTTTGATTTAACCTGTGTGCATGGTCTGCAGGAGATGGTCCGGGGGAACCGTTATAAGACTCTCCGCTGGCACTTCATTGAATCATTGGAACCGCCGCGGGTGGTTCATGCCCGATGTCCTGACATGATCAGCAAGGGCAACCTGTATGGTCAGGTGACTCTCCGCATGCACTCTAGACAGGTGAGCAAAGATAAATATCATCTGTGTGTGAGTACATGGATGTGCCTTCTGTGTGCAGTTCAGCAATAAACAATGAATCTATTTTCTGGCTATCCACTCTTGGTGTCTCTCAGACATTAGCAATCTATGACCGCTTTGGTCGATTGATGCTCGGGAATGAGGAGGAACCCCGAGACGTCTTGGAATATTTGGTGTTAGAAAGACACCTGGTCAACCCTTATGGCCGCTGGAGGCTTCACGGCAAAATTGTTCCGGCATGGGCGCCACCAAAAGACCCAATTATAAAGGTCAGTGAGATGTTCTAGGAATGCTTTAGATTTCAATATGAAAATGTTGCCATGGGATATGCAGTCGGTTTGCTGTGGTCTCAATTACAGAAAGAACAACATAACCATTTGATTGCATTAAACAGATCTTATACTGTTTGAAATGAATGAAATGTTTTTTGATTTAATGTATCATAAAGAAAAAAGTGTAACTTTACAGTGAGAGTTCATGGCTAAAATCTGGCTCTATTTAACAGACTATCATGATACCAGGGCCTAAACTCAGGCCTGAGGAGGATTTTCAGGATCTGAATTACCAGGTACCCAAACCCAAGGCAGTCCAGTGGTACAAGTAATTCTGAATGGGGATGCATATCTCTTCCCAAGACACAAGTCCACTTTGTACATACTGATTTCTAATATTCATAATCTTCCACAATAAATATTGTTGTATTTATAAAGCCTTGTGCTGCTGTTTTTTGTCACCTTATAAATTGCCTTGTTTTTGAATTGTACCTGTTTTGTACATTATACCAAGCTTTGAAGGTAAATTTGCTCTAACAGAGTTCTTTGATTACACATGAACTTGATTAAAAGCTGCTTTGTGTAGTTGAAAAGTTATTATTACAAAATAAGTGACAGAGTTTCATGAATATAAAATAAAGTGTTTCTTACATTAAAGCCATGTATGGAAACTTGATTTAGCTTTAAACCGTTTAAATTGACTGTTGGTTCCTAGATAAAACACTCTCTTTCAGGTTTGAAAAGCTACTGTACAAATTGCACGTACAGTACATGCCAACAAAAAAAGCAGACTTGGGTTTGTAAGTGCATTTTGTAATTATCATTACCTATGCTCATATGTCTGCATAACCTTGCACAAATCAACAATAGATACATGCTCTGCAACACAGCTCCTGGTCCAAGCATTGGCTTGCCTTCAAGCCAGTGTAACCAAAACCCTGCAAATCATCCAGAATGCAGAGGCACATCTGGTCTTCAATCAACCAAAGACAGCCTGAGCAAAGAGGGCATCACACACCTCCTGATCTCACTTCTCAGTAACTAAACTCCCCATCCTATCATAGCTCACTCCTTAAATCCCCTCCTGCCAACTACATTCTGTAAATGAGGAATACCTGGACTGGAATACAATCTGGATGACATATCCCTCGGTCCATGGCATCTAGCCCAGTGTCTCCAGAACAGTCTACAGCAGGCCCCTTATGAACTTATTGAACAGTTAATATAAATGAGGCCAGCCTACACTCACCTCCATGCTGGTGTGATTACTCTCGTGTGTGTTTGCAAACCAGACGTTTCCACTGGCACACTGATCCACATTGAATCCCTGGATGTTCACATCGATATGAATTATACCTCTACCATAGAATGGATGGAGAGACAACAGAGATGCGGTAATTTACAAATTTACAGTAATGGTAAAAGATTTGAAAGAATTAAATAACATGACACTGAGTGATTTATTACAGTGATGTTTGGACAGTATGAGAACAACAAATCTGGGCAACAAATTCCACTAATACCGAGGACAAAGTCTACTGACCCGAACTCTGGGCTGAGATCCAGATCTTGTGATGTCCCTCAACAAAGGCCTCTTGCTATCACATTCTAACATGTGCTTTTGGAGTGCAGGCTGCCATATCTTCCCCTTTGTCTGGTTCTGTTCCTTCTCTCCTGTTTCTGTATCGCAGGTATACTGTACAGCAGAACACGCTGCAGCAGGTGTCAGTGGAGTTTTGCAGCTGTCAGCTCGCTTTTACAGTCAGATGAGGATGTACGCACACAATCTCCAATCTCCCGGTAGAGGCGGGTGCTGAGAGGGCACATCTGTTAATGTTGTGTTATGATGATGTGTTTGAGGATTGATGGATGGGGTGGGGTGAGTAATCCTCTCCTCAGAATTTCAGCGCTTTGTGGATTAAGCCAACACTTTCCGTCGTGGTCTTTTTTTTTAACTGTGTGTACAACTTTGTGCACCTGTGAATGTGCAAATAGCAGTTTACAAACCTGCATTTGTCTGGCTCATGTACTGAAATCTTAGACTATAATAAACAAATTGCAAATTGAACTGCAAATATTTTGTGTAATGTTTTGTATTTTTTATGTTCCACATCTGTACTAAATAAATAGAGAGAGAGAGAGAGAGAGAGAGAGAAAAGAGAAAGGGTGTGTGCGAGCACGGAGATAAGGAGAGATAGAGTAGAGATGATTCAGACAAATCCAGTCATAGTGGGTAATACAGGCGAATCCATGTTTTGGTGCCATGGCAACAGGATTCTGAGATTCAACACTCATTCCTGTGGGGCCCCACCCCCACTTAGGACTGCAGAGGCTCTAGCATGTGTGTATGTCTGTATACATGCACACAATGTTCAAAACCTGTTAGTTGTTAGTTGTAAACCTGATTACGTGCGTTTTCAGTTTATTTTGCTGTTTGAAACAATATTGTGTGCATTCAGGAATTTAACTGTCAAAACATTTGTCATATAAAATGAAAGCAAATTTTCTACTGAATATCTGTGTGCACCCATAACTATAATAACATCCATAAACTCTGTTATGAGATGGTAGATTTGAAGTGGCCCCTTGGGCTCGTCATAATTTGTAAATGCTTGTGTACAGCGACATCATTCGGTATGTCAATGAAGTTGCATCACGAATACAATACAAATACATTGCTGATTAAAAAGTCTTGGCCACAGAACAATGGGTGATCGTAAACATTTTTTGTCTCTCTAGGTCAGTACTGGGTAGACTTTATATCATGTATTTAAATATACCACAATAATTTAAAGGAAGATACATATACTGTATATTATAGCTACTGTATTAAATCAAACGTACAGTATGACCACCGTGAATGACAGCGTCTATTGAAGACACCATAATAAGAGCAATTATTTATATGATGATATAATAACTCATTTGTTTCAAATAGTCAAGAGAGCAAGCAGTAGGCCTATAAGACCTTTGACTCGATATGCGACATATATACAAGGAGAGTTTTATTTATGGCTCAGATTGCTGGGTACAGGAGATGCTCAACCATTTATGAATCATAAACATCAGCTGATGGTCGCATGCCGTACTCCACACAACAACGCGGTAAATGACATCTGTATGGCCAGCAGGACATGAGAATAAAAATATTACAGCACGGTGCACGTCACGAAGGGGGGCAACACATAGCCTGCAGCCAAGTGGACAGCAATGGCACCGATAAGACCGTACACGAAACGCATCGCATTTGCGGAAGTGAGCGGGCGGGTGGGGCCTCGGTGTGTGCCGTAGAGACAGTAATGTGACTACAGACGCCTTTAGGATCTCGTGTAATGAAGCGTTATGCATGACCCTACAAAGACCAATGAGATCTTTAAGGCCGGACATTAAATGGCGCTGATATTTGGGAACCACCGGGGTCCGCTCGAAGGAGATCGTGCGCAATGGTGAATAAGCAACTGTGGTTGAGTTTGTATTTTCTAATTGTCTGGCGGTGAATGAGTGGGCTACCTAACACCAAGAGGATTACCATCAGATAACTGAGATCCTATGACTGGAGCAATGTGAAACGCCGATATCGCTTATTCCTTCAGTATATTGAGGAATAATAATGAACAACGCGCAAGATATGTCTCCCGATTTTGTCTTGATGCGCCTGGTCTCCGCGGCCGAGGATGACCGCTTGGATGAGGAGAATGGAAATCTGTCGTCGGGCAGCGGACTGACAGTGCAGGAGGTCTTGGCTCATGGAGGTATTAAGGGTAACTTTGAATGCACGCAGAATCAAATGACCCGACACGGCCACATCTCAGCGGTGAACAAAGCTCCGCAAGCCAGCGGAACAGAGGCACCTGACGCTGGAGTGATGGCGACTAAACCTTCGCTGTCAGTACCGCCTCCGCCGCTTCATTCAGCCGAGGCCCACGGGTACGATCTCACCCACAGAGGGGGAATAGGGCCTCAGTTGTTGGTATTCAGAAACATATCGAGAAACTCTGAAGGATTTCCCGAAAATAATTTAGATGATCAGCGGCAAGTCAGGGTTTTTGAGGACCAAGCGGTACTTGCCTCCGAATCCAGCGGCAGCAGCATCAATAACAATATGCTCGGTGCCGTGGACGCTCAGCATCCCTCTGCATGGACGCTGCATTCACAGCTCAAGCTGCCTACGGTGGCTACGAACACGGAGGGGACCGAACTGTGCCACCGGCATCGCTTGATCACAGACCAAAAAGACTGGCCGCAGGTAGTGGAAAAAATCAACCCGATGACAGAGCCCGGCTGGAGTTGCGCAACTGCACAGAGACAGCTCCAGCTTCCCGACGGTCCTGTGTTAGAGCTGGCGAGGAAATTCGGGGAGCTGGGGGTTGCTCCCATACCGGATTTTTTGCTCAAAGATGGAGAGCTGCCGCACTGTTCGTGTAAAAGCATTCTCAGTTCGGCGGTAGCGGGAATCAGACAAGGGGAGGACCCAACTGAGACCAGTGATGCTCTGTTAGTGCTTGAAGGCCTTGGGTCAGACGAGGTGAAAGGCCTGGGCATCAATACCTGTCAAAAGACTGAATCACAGAATGCTGAACACGGACAGGGGGACGTGGTAAACATGATGCCGGGTGCGTTTACACTTAAGTGTTTCCCAGCTGTACTGTCCGGACAAGCCATGGGGGTGTCTGGAACACTTTGCTCGCCAGCATGCAGCGAATCGCGGCTATGTTGTTTGTTGCAAGATTCGGTAAACACCATGGCTCAGGTTGACACCACTGACAAAAGGGATCCCGAGGTCCTGTCACCACCGTCTGTTAAATCCCAAACTGAACCGAACCAGCACACCCCGTGTTCCAGCCAGGCATCGACTCCAAAAGCCAGGGCGGACAGGAGCGTGTCCCGTGCGCATCTCTCCTGTGCCGCGAGCGGTGGAGAGAAGACTCTAAAAGTACCAGGAAAATCCAGGAAGGGTTCGCTTAAAATCCGCCTGAGTAAACTTTTCAGAACTAAAAGTTGTAGTGGCTCTAACAGCATTTTGGACAAGAGACCTTCTGTTACGTTCTCCATATCTTCAGCAGGCAGTTTAGTTGACATGTCAGGAGCGAGCGGTGGGGAACAAGACGCGGGAAGGTGAGTTTATCGTCTACTAACCAGTTATACCTAACAATGAAATATTGGAAATATAACCGTATCCTGATTATGTGTGTGCATCTAATGCATAACAAACTGTGCGGTAGATAAACTCTGTTACATAACATGTATAAGACTGTATAAGTGGTTAACCAAGATTTATATGCCCTAAATATGTCTTCTTTCTCAAACTACATAATTACCTTGATAATCGTCTTTCCACAGCCAAACTCGACTAACAAGGGCACAAAGTACCTTCTCTGCAGCCTCGTTTACTCCTGTTTTTACAGGTAAAATGAGATTTTCTAGCAAAAGGAGATTTTAAGGAAAGGTAATGGGTTGGAAGCTTAAGGAATCCT
>JAZGTJ010015815.1:0-13115 GCA_036877575.1 Botia almorhae | reverse complement strand
TCTGATGTGGACCTCAGAACACCTTAAATGGGCCTCATTTAAATCTAGTGATTGTTGCGCATTTAAATATTGGTTTATAGTGTCTGATGGGGACTTGTCTATTTTCAGATGAATTATGTTGAGGAGAAATTAAAACTGATGCAGCAGAAAGAACAGATGATGGCCATGGGTACGTTTCAGACACAAAGAATTTAAGATGTGTCACAAGTACATGTAATGCTTATCTACATCTTTATACACTGCTGGCATTCTAAAGACAAATTCAAGAGAGAAAGAGAAGATCTGATAGAGGCCAAAAAGAGAGAGAAGGAGGACAAGGAGAAGAAGAGAGAGGAAATGAAGAGAGTAATAGAAGAGGAGAAACAGAGAAGAAAAGAGGAGAAGGAGCGAATGAAGGTGGAGAAAGAGAGGGTGAGTTTCGGTGAATCTTCAACATTAATATGTGAGTCTTTTATATGTCTTTAACATGTAGTTGTGTTTTAACCCAATGTAAGTAATCAAGTGAATAAATGCTTATTACTCATTTGGATTTTTAAGTGATGTGGATCAATATCATGTGATGTGCTTCAGGAACGAGAGAAGCTGAAAGAGGAAAAGAAGAAATATGCAGAAAGGCTGAAGTTATGGAGCAAACCCCGAGAGGACATGGAGTGTGATGACCTGAAGGTAAACATGCCACTGACAGAGACTCGCATGAATGAGTGTGAATTACAGTATGACTGAGATTAATCAACCTCATTAATTACTAATAAACCAGTTGTTCTGTGTGAATTTGCCTGCATTCAGGAGCTGCCAAAACCATTGCCAGTGAAGACGCGTCTTCCTGCAGAGCTGTTTGGAGATGCTCTGATGGTGCTGGAGTTTCTGCATGCCTTTGGAGAACTCTTTGACCTAAAGGATGAATTTCCAGATGGCATAACACTGGGTGAGATACAGTAGATACTCATAAATGCATTGCATCATGGGATATGATATCATTTCCTGTGGTGACCAAATATCATTCTGGTTTACATACATGGCAGATTTACCTTTTACCAAATGTTTGTGGAGCCAGAGTTCAATGATTCTTTGAATGTTATTTTATGTTATTTTAGAGGTTCTGGAGGAGGCAGTGGTCGGTAGTGATCCAGAGGGGCCTCTCTGTGAGCTGCTCTTCTTCTTCCTGTCGGCCATATTCCAGGCGCTGGCAGAGGAGCAGGAAGAAGTAGCTAGGGACCAGGTGACGGAGGCAGACACCAAAGGTTAGTGGAAGAGAGGAAGATCTAAACTTAATGCCATGATAAAACCACAGATGTGTTGTTTTGTTCTGAACTGTGTTTTTGGTTTGCCTATATATTATGGGAGGAGAATTTGTTACCATCAGAGTGTGTGTGTTGTCACTCAGATCTTACTGAGGCTCTGGAGGATGATGCTGACCCCACTCAGTCTGCCATCAGTGCTGTTGCGTGTCTGGCTGCTGCCTGGCCACCGCTTCATCAAGGTTAGATCATCTGCTCTACATCTACAGGAACTGTCCCAATCACACAAATCCAGATGTTCATGCTTCTTGCTTCTCTGTGCAGGCTGTAGTCTGAAGCAGTTGGATCTGGACAGCTGTACCCTCACTGAGATTCTGAGGTTGCACATCCTGGCCTCAGGAGCAGACTGCAGCTCCACCAATGCTAAGTTTCGCTACCAGAAGCAGGGTGGGTTCAGCTCCACAGACGACCCCTGCGTGGAGCTGCGTCTGTCAAACCAGTGCCTGCTCAAAAAACTCTCCAGCACTGCCGTCTATGACCTGCTGCCTGGTGAGTCATTCAAGACATTCATTCAAAGACTGAGGGTTTCATATGTGATAACAGTATTCAATGCCAGTAAAAGTGACAAAACAGTAGGGTTTTTTTTGTTTTAGTATAGGAGTATGAAAGTTTATTTATTGTATCAGCAGGTTGGGCGTCTGAACCTGTCTGCCATTTAATTAACTTTTGGCTTTTGTGTATTTTAGGAGAAAAGCTGAAGATCCTTCACGCTCTATGTGGGAAGCTGCTGACTCTGGTTTCCACACGAGACTTTATAGAAGACAATGCAGACGAGCAGAGAACCGCCAAACAGGAACTTCGTGAGCTGAGAGCTGAGCAACATCGCAGAGTGAGAGAGGAAGCTGCAGAGAGGTGCTGCATTACAAACACACACTGACCTTCAGCACTAAACGTTTCTCTTCCTGAAAATTCATTCATGTATCTCCTCGTTCCAGAGTTCGAAAAAGAAAAGAGGAGAAGCTGAGGGAACAAGAGCAGAAACTGAAAGAGAAGCATGAAAAACTCAAAGAGGAAGCAAAGAATGGTGGTCACATGGCAGGGTAAGACCAATCCACTGTCAATGTATTGCTTCTGTTTCAATTCACATGCTTGATTTAACGCTCTCTGTTTGTAGAGAGGAGATGGACACCAGCACAGAGAGTCAGGAGACTCACACTGAACATCACACTGAAGATGAGGAGGAACAACCAGACAAATCAAAAAAAGGTATCAGCTTTCAAAATGATCAGCAGACAAATTTAAACAGTGAAATAAAATTGAGCATCAGATCACACCAACTGTTTCTTTTAATTTCCCAGTAAAGAACGCAAACGGCTCCCCAAAAGAGAAGCACTCTGGTGAGGCTGAAATGAAGGACAGTCTGAGCCCAGAGGAATTACAGCAACAGCAGCTGAGAGAGAAAGAACTCCTGGACCGTATTCAGAAGGCCATGACCTGCACCTACATCCTGCCACTCGGTCGCGACCGCCTGTATCGCCGCTACTGGCTCTTCCCTTCTGCTGGAGCATTGTTCGTTGAGGAAGACTGCTTCGGTTTGACAGAGGACATGCTAGAGCCACGGCCGACCCCTGAACCCAGAACAGAGGAGAGCCCAATAAAGACTGATGACACCACAGAGGAACTGATTCCAGTTCAGAACAGCTCTCCTCCAGTCAGCCGGCCCAATCAGTGGTGGTTCTACAGCAGGGCTGAGGAGGTGGAGCAGCTGATAGAAGCTCTGAACCCGCGAGGACACAGAGAGAGCTCCCTCAAAGAAACTCTGATCCAGGAGAAAGACCGTATTCTTCAGCTGCTGGATGGGAACATTGCTCAGCATGATCATCACTCAGGTACTGTGAGATTAACTTCTCTTTCTGACTGTCTATCTGGCAACCATGTAAAACACACAAAAGGTACTGAACAGAAGTTACTACTTAGACCCTAATTATCTTCTGAGTAGTTTATTTTAACAGCAAGATGCTCCCAGGAAATGTTGTTTGGGGTAGTAATGCCACATTTATATGAAGAAGTTACAGAAAAAACATTTTGTTTCATTCGTTTCTGTCATTTATTATGCAGATGAGCCTTTGCCAGAGACCAAAGGCAGTGCTGTGAGATCAAAGGCTGGCCCTTCTTCAGAAAACACAGTACCTGCTGAACGCTTCATGGAGAATCGCCTGCGAGACCTGCTGCTGGATATTGAGGAGCGCATCTATCAGGGAACTCTGGGGGCTGTTAAAGTATGTGGAACGTGTCTAGTACAGATATATTCTGCAGCATATAGTTACTTGATAAGATGAACAACTATAAAAGAATAACTAAATTGGCCATATTTCTTCATTGGTTTTCTTTTTGGTCTGTGAGAAGGTGACTGACAGAAGCTCATGGAGGGCAGCGCTGGAGAACGGGAACTATGAGCTGCTTAACCCTGAATCCAAAGAGAAGCAGCTGATCAGTGGAGAAGAGGAACCAATGGAGATCGATGAGAACCATATCAGAGTCAGAGACAGGTCAGTATACCGCTGAGTCGAACCAATTCAGTCCTGTATGAAAAAAGTGTGTCACTCTTGCTGTGAAACTGGATTTATATAGCAGTCTTATCAGCTGCTGATCATTTAACTGTGTAATGAAGATGCATTGTGTTGGTGTTTCAATGGTGATTCAATGACGACTCTGTCAGTGCTCTGTTTCCTGTGAATATGGATCTGATTGGTGCGTCTCATTCAGGCTGCAGGAACTGAAGGCAGAGAGTCGGAGCGTCTCATCCACTAATGTGAGCACACCTCAGCCTGTCAACAACACCGTCCAGTGTCTGGCACAGGCTCTGGCTCAGATAGAGCAGGGCATCGAGCGCAAGTTCCTCAAAGCTCCACTGGGTAAGAGCTGCACATCAGCTTCTGCTGTAGCTTCCATTCAACTGTTTTTAAATATGTGTGTGTGAGGGGTTGGAGAGCAACAGTGACAATCTGCTTTTCAGTGGCCTATGTAGTTTTTCCTGTTCTGTTAAGACTTTAACTAACCAGCCAGTTCTGAGATCACAACATTACATACTTTGATTTGAAGCTAGAAGTATTTCAGAATTGGCGCAAACATCAAAAATACAAAACTGTGAACTTAAAATGTGATTATGTAGTGTGATTATGTGATCACGCTACATGAAAAGTGATTATGTAGTTCTAGTTCTGAATATGTTGTCTTGTAATAAGGTGATGAGGATTCCAAGAAAGATCAGAAGGTGAAGAAAAAGGACAAAAAGAAGGATGATGAGCAGTCTAGTGAGAAAGACGGTAAGATTTGTTGTTTTACCGCTTGTCTTAAAACGTCTGGATTCTTTTAGCACTTGATATACATGTTTACTAGATCTGCTGTCCTCTGCGTGTCTTCTCAGATGGCAGTGAGAGTGGGCGGCAGGTGAAAACTGTGCTGGAACGCTGGCGTGAGTCTCTGCTGGCCTGCTCCAGTCTGTCGCAGGTTTTTCTGCATCTCTCCACACTGGAGCGCAGCGTCGCCTGGGCTAAATCCATCCTTAATGCTCGTTGCAAGGTGTGTCGCAGGAAAGGAGATGCTGAGAACATGCTCTTATGTGACGCCTGTGACAGAGGTCATCACATCTTCTGCGTCCGCCCAAAACTGAAGGCAAGATCGCAAGATGGCCATGTTCAGGCCATGTTACACTTTACATACGAAAACATTAATTTGTGCATTTTGACATTAGTTTTACTGGTCACATCTGAAACCTTTTTATTAAAGATCACACCAAAGAAGATCCAATAATTGTTCTTTTACAGGCTGTTCCCACTGAGGACTGGTTCTGCCCAGAATGCCGTCCCAAACAGCGCTCTCACAGAATCAACTCCCGCCAGCGCTCCTCCATCGACTCTGAGGAAGAAATAGAGGAGGAGGCAGAGTCTGAAGAAGAGGAGGAGGAGTCTGAGGAGGAAGAGGAGGAGTCAGAAGAAGAACAGTCAGAAGAGGAAGAGAAGGAAAGGTGAGAGTTTCATCGTTTTGATTGTTTATTGCACAGGCAGATGAGGAGTTGAGACTAATCTCTCTCTTTCTCTTCAGTGTTTCTAAGAAGGCTGCTGTCAAGCTTCCTCTTCAAAACACTAGAGCTCGTTCAAACGGCAAATCAAAACAAGCAGAATCAGGTCATTCCACACCTCGCTCTCAGCAGAACACACCCAAACAGAGCCAGTCTGCTAATAAAGGAGGCTCCAAAAACTCAGGGAAGAAATCCACCCCAGTGTCTAATGGTAAACCTCCTGCACGGGCCGGCAGCCGCTCCAGTGCTCGCCTCAGTATGGAGGTCACTACCAATAATGGCACAAACCAGCCCAGCCCTGCTGCACAGAACACAGACTCCAGAAAGAGAGTCAGTACTGGTAAGAACTGTCTGCTCGCTCCGGTGGAGATGCTGAAACAGAGTAATGTTTCAAGAGCATCACAGCATCACAGTTTTTACTCTGAGAAAGCATTTGAAACTTCAGAGAAATGACTTGCTTTAATGTAGACACCTGTCATTCACTTCATGTATCGTGTTGTTTTGCTCTTTCTCCAGCAGAGGTCTCCCCCAAAGCCAAAATCATCTTGGCTCCAACCACGTCTACATCCAGCCGTCGAAGCTCAGGGAGAAACTTGGGTGTGCATGAACTGTCAGCCTGTGAGCTCCTCACCGTGGATCTGGTCAGACATGAGGACAGCTGGCCCTTTAAGAAACTGGTGTCCAGAACTCAGGTAGAGCTCACACTCGTTCACATTCATTTGAGTGTGTTTGTAACGTTGATGCAACATCCTGATTGAGTCATATTCTTTGCAAATGTTGTGATGTCATACTGTCCTGTTTGTTTATAAAAATCGTTTTAACGTCCTTATTTGCAGGTGCCGGATTACTATGACATCATCAAGAAGCCCATCGCCTTGAGTACAATCAGGGAAAAGGTGAACAACTGTGAATACCAAACTGCTGGTAAGTTTCATGTTTATTTGATGGGAGAAGTGTACCAATATCTACACACATCCTTGCAGCTTAAGAGTTACACATCATTTCTCACCGCAGTCATTTCATCTTGTATTGTTATAGCCGAATACATCACGGATGTGGAGCTGATGTTCTCCAACTGTTTGGAGTACAACCCACGCAGCACCAGTGAAGCAAAGGCTGGTATCCGGCTCCAGGCCTTCTTCCACTCTGAACTCCAGAGACTCGGTCTGGCTGATCGTGTGACCCCTCCAGCCAAACGAGCACGGATGTAAACACAACTTCCACACAACCCCAGCAACTGGCAGAGACTGAAGGCCAGCTCCTAATCCACTGTCTAATTATGTTGTTCTGTGGCATTTGTGGAATGTCTGTGGACATTCCAGTGTAGTGTGACAATAAATTCTACCTACCCCTCGTTCACAAGAGAAATGAACCTTCAAACAAAACGTCACTCTGGCAAAAATTAAGAGTTTCTGATACACAGCCAGTGATGAAGGCATAAACCAGCCTTTATGAAGTTGTGTACTCCTTCACTAGTGAGAATCATATTAATTTGTCTTCCTAGGATGCTGCAGGGTAAAGCTGTGCTGTGAAAATTATTTGCACTGTGTCTGGGACGTCCTTTTCATTCAACATTAACTCAGGACAAAAGGCATCGGGTGTTTTTGTCTGTGATCTCTAAATGGTGCGTCTGTATTTTCGACTGCATTTCTAGACTACTGTTTTGTATAGATTTTTACAGACTTGAGTCTTATATTGAGAAATCAAGTCTTGCAGCTCAAAGGAACAAATAGAACTTTTGTAGGTGTGAATAGTTGTAAAAATAAACTTGTTGTCGGTCAGGTCCCTATAGCTCGCTTAAACACTACATAGGAACCAAAACTGTCCTCTTCATTGTTCTTTTCACTGTCTGGTTATTTATTTAGGTTTGGGTATCATTTGCTTGCTTTATTTATAAGACTGTTTTATAGGTTGTTTGAGGTCTTGTTTTTGGTCCAAGAACAGCCAGATTTGGTTTTGAATTGCTGATAGGTGGATAAATAACAGATTTCCTCTTCCAGGTCTTAAGATTCATTTTACCTGCTGTGTACATTTTCTTCTGTATGTGAAATAAATTCTGTTCATATTTGCCTTGAATGGTGTTTTTCTTACAGAATCTCTATCAATTGAGCTGAAAACATTGTAAATTCAATATTTTTACCATATTACATTCATCCAGACTTGTCATCAGTTAAGATCATTAATTAAAAATGAGTGAAAATTAGTGATTATCTCTGAGCGAGTCTCGGTTCCGTTTAATGTACTGTCGTTCGGTTTGAATTAGACTGAATTAAAAAAATTCTTTATTTAGCAATCACAAACCAAGAAATGGTAACTATTGTAAAGCTAATCACAAGCACATTAACAATGTTACCAGTTTGTATATTGCAGTAAGTTGCAAACGCATGTTATACTTGATTTTGGTATTTTTAAGTCAATGTTCGCCTATAATTCTCATTAAGTAGCTTCATGATGGTTGTAGTGAGACAATATCTGACCCCATCTCGTCATCTGTGCCAAACACGCCGTCAATGACTGCAAAAACTCACGGAGACCTCGACTGCGGCTGTGCGTCTCTCTCTCTCTCTCTCTCTCTCTCATACACACTGTCTCTCGGCTGTTCACATTCCCAGATTGAGGTACCAAGAAAATAATCGTGCATTGATTCACCGCATCCAGCAGCGGACAGCATGGTGAGTGCAGCCTTTTCGTTACACGTGTGAAAGTGCTTTTCTAATTCATATCACAGTATATTGTGTGCTTTATAAACTCTTTCTGTCAAACTTTTGCTCTCGGTGACCGTCACGTTTCTCAGCTCCGGTAGAATGACTCACGCGGCGCTGTCGCGCTAACGCGGGACCCGTGCTTGTGTGCGCACGGGGGATGAATATAAGATTTGGGTCGGCTGTAAGTTGGTTTTCTCGTAAATTAAACCACTTTAAGTTTGCCATAGCTCTATAGATCAGGCCTATAGCCCGAGGCGGCCATTTTAAGCTAATTTTAGCCGGTGCTTTATAACGGGGATCACTTGGAGTGAACGCCTGTCCAACTTTTACGCACGGTCGCTTGGAGAAGTAACTCCGTATCGGTGATCAAGCAGAACTGCAGCGATAAACAGCAGGAGCGGGATGAGCTGTTTGATAGAGTGGCATTAACCTGATGTGTGTTGGAGAGTGAGTTAGGCTGTTTGTTCATGATACAGTAGGATTTGGGTGGCCATAGTGAGAGAGAGAGAGAGAGAGAGAGAGAGAGAGAGCGCTCTACTACACCAGCTGCTCAGAGTGCGTTTCTGCGCATGCGCTGCCGCAGACCCATTTTTAATTTAAAGTTTTAATTTAAAGTTACTAGTACTTGTAATTTTGTAGATTCTAGTAACGATGGTGACTTGTATCTAATTTAATACTTGTCTGTACCCGTTATTTCTTAGATAATACAGTTGATTCTTTAGCTATAACTAGTTACTTTTCTAACACTTATTAAATACTAGTACTTATTTTTTGCTTAGTATAAACTTTACTATAATGTCCTCCAGTACAATGCCTCCCTTGTACAATAATTAGTAGAACTGGTTATTGTGTTTTAAGCCTAAATAACTATGCATGTGTAGTAAATATAGAATATAGTGGGAACGTCTCTATTTATACTGGTGACAAATTGCACCGTTTTGCGAAATAATAACTAGGATTCTATGAATAGCTGCCTATAAAACTAGCAGTTACAGTAAGATGTTGAAATGACATTTAGCCTCATTTAAACAGTTTTTTTATTGATTCAGTTTTGATTAAATGAACGAGTGCTCAAGAGAGACATCCAGCTGTCTCTTGGCTTGATTTGTTTTGAGAGTGAAGGATTATTGATCGTGAATATAAATGAGCTCTCACAGAGCTGGACATTGGGGTTCATTTCTGAAGGAGAGTAAGAGATTCTGAACTGTAGTGACAGACCAGCTGGTTATGCACAGCACGTACATGAGTCAGAGTCTGTGAGCTGTGCTGGATTAGTCAATACCAAAGAGGTGATCCAAATGTGACAGCTAGTTACTTCTAAACCAGACTGTTTATAGGGACATGAATTATGATGCTGGTTATTCAACTTATCTAACAATAAAATACCAAATTAGGACATCCCGGATAACAGGGAACATTCTCAGAACATTAGTTAACATTCTGTAAAAGTTCTCTCAAAGTTCTCACAAAGTAATTAAAAATGTTCCTGCTGTAACTTTTTTTTAGTAGAATCGTATTTATCAAACAGTATCCTTAAGTAGTTAATGGAACATTTTAAATGCGTTACAGAATTTAAAAAAGTTTAAATAACAATATTATAACTAAGCAATAACATTAATACTTTTAAATCTATTTATTTGAACATTTTTGTTACTTAATGGAAATGTTAAGTTCTTACAACCTAAAATTGCTAGCTGGGATTCCTCTGAAGAACTTAACGCTTGTCTGTTTTCTCTTAGCCATCGCTAATCTGTATTCATCTCGATATCTCTCCTGCGTCAGGCATCTGGAGTCACAGTCAATGATGAAGTCATCAAAGTCTTCAATGACATGAAGGTACGGAAGTCCTCCACCTCAGACGAGGTGAAGAAGCGCAAGAAGGCCGTGTTGTTCTGTCTCAGCGAGGACAAGAAGAAGATCGTGGTGGAGGAAGGAAAGCAGATCTTGGTTGGAGATATTGGAGACACTGTGGACGATCCTTACGCCGGTTTCGTGAAGCTTCTACCTCTGAACGATTGCAGATACGGTTTATATGATGCCACCTATGAGACTAAAGAGTCCAAGAAAGAAGATCTGGTATTTATATTTTGGTACGTGTCTGTCTGACAGCCTCACTAGCTGAAAATGTCACTCGTTTTTATTTGATATTTGAGTTTTTTTAATTAGTCTTAATTGTTCACAAATTTCTATTATTTTGACTATGTATTGACTGATGTTTTTTAAGTCTCTTATAACGTTCACCACAAATTTTGTTTTATGTCAATTAGACAGAATTTTTGTGCTTGGTTCTTTTGGACAGAATACACAGACAGTCTAATGTCAGTCTTGGGAGATAATTCAATCAGATTATATGACTTTTATTAAAACTAAAATCATCGTTTCTGTAATTCTATTGCGTTTTAATACATAGTACATATTTTACTACACATTTACAGTTTAAATTATTTTTTCTTGCAAACTCATGTTGTTATTTTTATTTTACTTCCTCAGTGAAATAACACTTTATTTACCATAAAAATCTTTCTGTCTGGACACATCTGTAGCTAATGAAGTAAAACTCTGTGTTTTGTTGACAGTTTCTGTGGTGTGTTATTGTGTTCACTGAACATTGGCTGTTTTTTCATTATAGGGCCCCTGAAGGTGCGCCATTAAAAAGCAAGATGATTTACGCCAGCTCAAAGGATGCTATTAAGAAGAAGTTTACAGGTGAGATCTGTGTTACTTGATTAAGAATACCCATAATGCATCCTGATAAAATGTGCAGTTCTGCTCCTGATACACAGTACACAGAGGTTTGCATTTGTATTAAACAAAACACATCAAAAACTCTAGTTCAAGTTCCTGCTTGTCTTTTTAAAACTGTTCTTTATAGAATGATTAACTGGGAGTTATTTCACAAATAAATGGAACATTTTCAGCTTTGAAATCAGATAATGGATCAGATCTTCTTGTCAGGTATCAAACACGAATGGCAGGTGAATGGTTTAGACGACATTCAGGACCGCTCGACTCTGGCAGAGAAGTTGGGAGGAAGTGTGGTGGTATCGCTGGAGGGAAGACCGTTGTAAACATCTGGATTCCACGCGCTTCCATCTCAGCTGCAGTCTTTATCATCCTTTATCATATCTTCATCCTGGAGGAATAGCACTAGTTTGTTTTTATTCTCTTTTTTTCTTGTTAGTTTGTTTTTCCACATGGAGGAGATCTCATTAACATATGCAAAACGTCTACCAGTGTAATACAAGCTTACATTTTCTGTTCCTGGTGGCTTTTGTACATCCCCAAAGAATGTTCTCTCTGTGTGTTTTGCCAAATGACAGTAGTAGCTCCGATGATCAGATATTAACCGTGCTGTCAGCACCGACGCAGTTTATATCATTATGGTAATGTATTTATGGAGATATTCTATTATTCTGTAAGAGAGATATAGGAGAAAAACGCTTGTTAATGCCTCACAGCAATGCACTAACCAGTAACAAGCACTTTACATGTGACAAACTAAACTATTTATTTGAACTCTTTTACCTGGCCTGTCTCCTTCACTCCGGCAAACGCGTTAATCAGTCTATGCAAATGAAAAGCACTTTGGTTTTTACACTACCAGTTGAAGATGGACTTTGGAATTTCTGTGTCTGGAATAGAAGTTTCCACAGTTTTCATTCCTGTTAAGCATATGGACATAAACAAAAGGGTTTTGAACTTTTCCACTGCAGCGTTTGATTTGAAGTTCACCGCAGAGCGTGAAGGCCAAGCTGCTTGGAATGTTTTAACACTGCAAGTAAACACACATTATCTGTAAAGATGGCAATATTTACAGCCTGAGATGAAACAATGTTTTTGAGATCAAGGAAGTCGTGCCACTGTGAATAAAATCTTGTGGCGGAACTCTTGGATTTTTTGGCTCTGTTTTATGGTGCGTCTGTTCATCAAAAGGCTGATGTGACCTTAATTATTATTTGTTAAGAAATATTAGGAAGCACCTCTTAATGTTGCACACACGCTTTAAAAAGGTTTTTTAAGGTCTTTACAGCAATGTCACATAAGAACAGATTTTGATTTCTCAAAGAAACAGTCAAAAGTTCTTAAAAGTATCATTTATTTTTTATAGACTAAAGAACCTTTTTCCACCACATAGAACCGTATGTAAAACAGAAAGGTTCTAGGGATGTTAAAGACTCTTTATTAAACCATATGCCAAAAATGATTCTTTACGGAATTGTTTGGCACATGTTTCATGAGTGTCGATTCTGAAGTATTTAAATGACTTTTAAAGTACTTTAACAAGCCTCACAGCATTTGACAGAGCTGTCATCTCTAGCTGTTCAAAACTTTTAGACAATGCTTTGTGAAGCCAACATTCAAAGTCTGTGTTGACAAATCCCATTTTTAAGTTTTGTTTTGTGTTGTTCTGTTTGCATTCTACATATTAATGTCCCATTGAAACAAATGATTTCAAACAGCATTAAGTGATGTGACTGTTTTGATGTCTTTGAGACAGTTCCTCACTTCTCACAGCTGCTCTCTGGGAGCTCTTGCAGTGGATCCGGGCTCTGGGCCAGGACTGCTTTTCCCTTTGGAGAATTTGATCCGCAGGCAGTGAGCAATCCTCCACTGCCCGCCGCTATTTATGGCCAGCATGCTTTTGTGTCTTGTCATCGTTGTCCACAAATGGCAAAACTGAACATGCCTACAAAGAGCTACGAAACGAACGAGGCTGGGCTGCAGTTTTTCACTCCTGAATGAATCGTCATGAATAAATGAGGCTCTCTGTTTCAGCGAAACATCAGAACCACAGGCCTGTTCTCACATATCTCAGGCCAGCTTTAAGGCACAATGTGTAGATTGTTACAAATCTAATGTTTTAAAATCCCTTCAGCTTTTAGAGAAGAACATTTGTGTTTCATCTGTGTTGGTGAAGTTCCCATCACATTCACACTGATGTCTGCTTCGGGAACTTTCTAGTAGCGACTATGAGAGACGTCCCTGAATGTACTCACGGTAGCTGTGTGTATGTGTGTGTGTGTGTTTGTGTGTGTGTGTGCGGAGCTCAGCATGACTGATCTGCTAGTATAGTGTAATAATAGACCCATA
>JAZGTJ010015814.1:0-13115 GCA_036877575.1 Botia almorhae | reverse complement strand
GGCACGGTTCGGAGCACTCACACTAGTCAAACGAACCGCGCTTTGGTGGTCAAACGCACTCGGGCACGGTTCGAATTGCCTAGTGTGAGTACACCCTAATAGTTATGGCACAGGTTGTCCCACTGAATGCGTGATAGAGGTTCACAAGGGCTGGATGATGGTGACGTAGATTAATTTAATAAAACAAAGCACAGTGACGCAGGTTAGCCGGCAACTATCAGTGAATCATCGCAGCATCGTATAACGAAGCAACACAAATGGAACATATGGGAAACATGCAGAATGTTTGCACGGTCACATAGAAGATGCGGCAACAACGATGCAGAATCACACAATTCATTCTGTATTTTACACAGGAAAGTGGAAACCTACATAAGACTCGGATGGGAAAAAAAGTTAACAGATGCTTAGGGATTTCCCAACATATTTGTAACTTAAGTCACCCATTCAGCAGCTGTGATGAAAATCCCTCAGTTTAATAGGAATCAAGCAAGGTGTTGAGTTGGGAATTTCCAAAAACATCCACTGATAGAGCTTGACTCCAAAAGTCCAAAACATCCACACATAATCTGGAGAACGGCACTGAATGCACGAAGAAATGGATGTGGGGTCAGGAGGGCAAACGTAACGCTCCCCTGCCAGGTAAAATAATGTGATGACCTCATTCAAGCACAGGTCAGATTGTGTGGAGATGGGAGAAAGGGACAAAAAATCATGTAAACAAAAAGTACAAAAGTGCTGGTACCCCAGAGAGGGAGAAACAGACAACGCAAATCCACTCTTAAGCAAAAATGTCCTTTAAGTATTTTGCAGAGGGCTTTAACAGATAATGCTCTTTTGCCCCTCTTTTGACAGCCACCCCACAGTGTACCAGATGACAAAGACGAGGCATTAAAGGCTGTCGAGAGAAGCAGCCCAGGGGACCGAACAGACTCATTGAGGATTCAGAAAGAGTCCAAAACAATCCATTCAACTTCAACCAGGACGCTCTAGAGCACAATACAGTTAGACAAGTTTAAATTGTTGTGTATCTACAATTACCAGAATTAGTTAATTCTGACACCAGAAATGTTTAGCTTTTAATAAGTTAAGCTTACCAAAACAAATTAAGTGACATGCTGACCAAGTATGGTAATCCATACTCTGAGTTTGTGAAAATGCACACTGCAAACCGTGAACACACACCCGAAGTGGCCAGCAGTGTGGCACCAGTGGAGCAACCTTCTGGTTACAAGTCTGCCTCTCTAACCAGGTGACAACTGCCCCTAAAAATGTTGCATGAGTTCTACTGTATGCATTCTACTGTATGCGTTCATGCATTTGTAGATCCAAATGCTACTAAATTACCCATCATGAAAAGATAATTGTTTTGGGTGTGTGTTAGAAGGTGTGATGATAAGTATGTGTGCTGTTGTCCAGATGGTAAGGGGTGGTCAGTAGGGAATAGAGAGGTCAATCACTTTGGCAGATCAAAGCCAAGTTCAGGTGGCAGTAGTAGCCATGTTCAAGGTGCACAGGGACTCAAAGGGCCTCAGATGCCTTCTCATTAGCAGTGAGCTCAGGTCCTAGACTCCTGAGACTGCCTTCTGAACCCACCCACCCTGAAAACCCTCCCCTCTGTCCACACACACAACAAAAGATCTCACCCCGCAGGACACCTCAGCTTGGATGCAACACTGTTGACACAGGGTCACAATGGCAGTTTAACAATACGCATCAACCTGCTATTAACATGTTAATGGAAAAAGGGAAGCAGGAAATGACAGTGGAAAAGGAAAATATAACCATTGTTAGGATCATAAAATGTTCCAATAATATCTGTTAAATGACCTTAGTCATGGTAGATGCCATATTTTATGGCAAAACAAAACAACAAAGAATGAGTCCATTTAAGCTGTCACAGATCTGATAAAATTTTTGCAACTTGCCAGAATTGTGTGTCTACTGGACATGTATTTTGTTTTTAAAGTACTTCTATGCTTTACAGTTTTAAATTAAACATGGCTCCTATCTGGACAGAGTTTTGGTTTCATCCATTTTGGTTTCATCAAGTTTAGCGTGACCAATTCCTCTGCTCAAGAAAAAAAAATTCTTTTTTTTAAATTAGCCCTTAAACGCAGTTCTGATAAATCAGATAAAGGGAAAAAAGCACAGATGGGTAGAGTAACTCAGAGGCCTGAGGACGGGGCACAGGAACATCGCTAGAGCAGCAGCATTTTGGTTTAATGCTTTATTAACAACACAGGAGTCAATTAGCAGACAAAAGGTTGAAGCCTTGCACTGTCGAGTCTGGTTAAGCAGTAAGAAAGGCCAGGTCTGTTCAAAGGTGGAGGCGGTAACTGAAACATAAGGTGCCTCTGGAGTTGTAGCCTGAGGAGAGGCTGGGCTTTTTAATGTAATTTCAGGACCTACGACTGAGGCTTTAAGCCCACAGAGCAGCTGGAGTTTAGCTCATCTTTATACTAACACTGGACAATTTCAGTCTTCTGTCGCTTACTATTACAGTAACGTTCTGAATTCAATACAATTTAAGCTCTAAGGACAACTTCGTTGTCATGCTGTTGACTATTAATAAATAATGGTGGTACTGCACAAGCAGAAGTCTATCCACCAAGAACAGCGATCCCATTATAAATATAATGATTTAGAGCAGAGGTTTTCAGACTGTGGGACCCAGAAGATCCTGCAAAATTACTTGGCTATTTCAGTGAATTCATATTGTAATGTAATAATATAGTTTCCTTTTGTGTGTTTTTTTATATATTACCATAAGGCATTTTGAACACTACATTTATATGGCAACAAGGAAAATATAAAGTACTCTTTACTAAAGAGAATAAACATGTATTTATTTAAATTTAAAACTATTTTGATGGTTCTTGAGATAGAGGTAGATTATACATGTCTAGGAGGGTCCTGAAGTGAAAAGTCTGGAAATCCCTTATACAACTTTTCACATAAAACCAAATCATTTAATACAGAAGAATCAACATACTATGCCATGTTTGTCAGATTTCCATGTTAAATGCATTACTCTAAACACTGGGACAAAAAAAATAAATCAAATTTAAACTAAAACTAAACTAGTCTAACATTGCTATCGGCATGTTTTTAAAAAAAAAAACCTTTACTAAGAACATAATATGAAAATGATGTACACAAACTTTTAATGAGAAATGTTTAAATGAGCAAGTACAAATTCTGTCCTTTTACTGGGGCCACTATCAAGGCATGGCACAGGTTAACAATACATTTCTGCTTCCCTTCCTCTTATTTGGCCTCTGAATAGGCTCTTGTCTGAGGACGAAGAAGTTGAAACACCAGAGATTGACCAAGCATGCTCAACCTCCACTCCAGCCAAGCATCAGCCATTAACCTCATCACATTGACCTTGCTGTCTAGCTGGGGAAAAGGATAACTGGCTAGTTACGATAAAGCCCCACTGCTTTTGGGACATTGTGCAGGCTAGCGGTCTACTGACATTCTCTGTTTATGAATGGAATGTTCTGCATACGAATGCCTTTCGCATTTCTGTTGCACTTGTTCACTAATTAGGCGCTGACGCCAACAGTCAGATCACTGACTTATTGCCACAGTTTCAGCTATGCTGCTGATTATATAGTATTAACACAACATTATTCTGTTTTTTTACACGATAATTTTAGGATGTGCTTATGAACAACCAGTCTGAAATTAAGATTTATTTAAGTTTCATTATTCTAAAAAAATCTTTTTTGGCTAAAAAATAAACAAAAATCAGTTATTGAGCAAGTAACTAGTGTTTAAAACGGTTTCCCTACCTTACACCAATTTGAAATGGTAAGTTTATAACTAGACAGGTACATTTTCTGAAGAAAATGTAAGTGGTGCTTGCCATGGCAAAATTCGCTATGATTGCACATGATGTTAGCATGATGTTAGCATGATGTTAGCATGGCTTAACATGATGCTAAGTCATGCTAGCATCATGCACGATTCAACATAATAAATATACTAAAATATGGCTTATTCATGATATTAGGTTGCTAGAGTGGTCTAAATGGTTGCTAGGATGTGGTCAGGAACTTGCCAGGGCAATACCTAAAGCCAAATACCAAATTTCAATACCAAAATTCAGCCCAATGTTAAGTCTAAGGAATTTTTCAGCACACTTTTTCGTACGCCCAAAAAAACATTGTACACCTGATCGCTTATAAAAGTCATAGCACACCCCCCACAATAAGCCGGCCGATTTGACACCTCATTCATGGGTCTATGACAAACCATGCGGGACGAGTAGTGTGTAGAAATTTGTCCAGAAAAATTAGTAGTATTTCGGATAATAATAGTGATGCTTTGCTTCGCAAGCACATTTACAGAAGTACACTTAGACTTAAATGTTAACTTGAAAAAGCTTGGCCAGAAAAATAATTAAAGTAATGCTTTTATAACTAATGAACCATTTCTGAGGGCTTTTATGGGATGAAAAAATGTGTGTGTTGAAAACCACATTAGAGAACAGCCACTGGCAAGATAAAACCAATAAAGAGAGAGTCTTTCCTGACAAATAGATGTGATGCCAGTTACTGTCAGCTCCACATGCCCATGGGATAGCAGGTGTTGATTGGTGGCTTTCTGTTGCACCGCTGCAAGGGTACCTGTTGTCACGGTACTGGACGAAGGCGTGAAGCACGTCTCGGTGGAGAAGCCCAAAGGAGGTGTGAGGCGATTATGGGATGATTGGGGGAGGGAAAGAGTGGAAGAAATCTGGAGGGATGAGTGAAACAATGCTGCTGATATTCTCATCATTAGCTCAAGGCCCTGGCGTCTCATTAGTCAGCTTGTTCTCAGAATAAGACGATTACTGATCAAGAGCGCCAGAGTGAACAAGTGAGGGATGTGAAGAGGCCAAAGACAATAAACAAGGCATCAGAAACTGTCCGTAACTCAGCTTCTGAAGGATTTGTGTGGCGTATCTTCCACTTTAACGAGGCAAATTAAGCCCAAAGCCCAAAGCCCAGAGCCGAGAGGACAGGAATGGGAGCTAAGACAGGTTAATTGAGCCTCCAGGGGTACGTTTACACCCTCAACATCTCACCTCTCCAGCATCCATCTCGGAACGAGACACAACGACAAAGAATTATGAGTGTGACATCACTGCCGATGCAGATTCCCACATAGAGCCGCCAGCTTGGCCGAGTCTGAGCGCAGATTTACAACGGGTCTAAATCAAACGCTTGCCGTTTCTCTGCATTACTTGATTATGGCACACAAAGGCTCTTCTCCCTATAACGCTCTAACTATTGATCCGATCTACAGGTCAGGGAAAAGGGCTTGTCAGCAAAGAGTGAGAATGTGGTATGATTAACAGGTTACACCATACTAAAAGATCCACTGCAGTAATACAGGTGGAACTCACATTATGGATCTCAGGAGAGTTGTTAATTAAAGAGCAATATGTGAGTGACTCAGCAGTTTACCCAATTTACAGATGATCTTAAATAAACCTAATAGGGTTATGGAGACCCAAATTCTGATTCTGAGATCAGAAGTTTTATGGATAGGACTGTGTAAGCTCTGTCTGAAGATGTAGAACAGTTTAGTTTGAAAATCAAGTGGGAACCCAGCAAATTGGATTTCCAAAAAGCACAACTTGACCTGAGGCTCTAAAATTCTCATTGGTCAACAGATACCAATGTCTGAAAAAGTTGAATGTTTCTCAACTTTTGTTCACACAAATCTCACATTCTCACATTCTCAAACCCTTTTTCCTCTGGCCGCCATGCATTGAACATGCTTCCATTAAATTTTGTTTCTGACTTTTGTGTTCGATCTACAACAGCCTGAGCTCCTCTTTCTAGCCTCACAGTGGTAAAGATTTCAATGCTGGATGCAAAGAGGAAAATAACAATGCAAACACGCCAAAGCACTTTTAAAAGAAGTTATAATAAGATGAAGCCATCAAGGCCTACGCACCTCAAGTCAGAGGTGGGCAGTGCAAGTTAATTGAAGAGTTTTTTTGTATTACATAGGGCTCTTTGTGATAAAAAAGCTTCAGCATTTACAAAGCCCTCCTCACCAAGACAATGAGATTAATTCACGTGTGAATATGCATTGGGTGTGGAATTATCAGCAACTTAGTGTGGTTGCAGGACTGTGAGACAGAATCTATTATCAGGACTGTGAGACAGAATCTGTGATCCTCTTGTAAATGTATCACAGAAATGCACAAAAAATTAACAAAGGAGTTTAAAAATCTGTCAAGGAGAAAATCTACCTCTAGTTTCACAGAAAAACAGATAACACAGAGATGACTACACCTGACATCTAGGGACGTCAAAGTACTGTAGTCAGTTTGTTCAAAGCAACTTCCTTTCTTTACCACAATCTTGTTTATTAAAAACATGTAATCAATTTGAAACAATGAGAGTCGAGAATGAATTACCTCATCTTTTCAAGGGTCATTACTGTAGACTGCTGTATGTGATGCCTAATTAATGTGTCACATTAAGCTCACTGATCAGCTTTAGTGGTTTTGTTTTAAATAATTGACACTGCTGTTAAATACCCGAACAACATTCAAACACTGCTAACTTAATTAGCATCTTAATTTTATTTTATTGCTTGTAATTTGTTTCTGTTCTTTTAAATTTTACTTGAACTCAACACTCTAGTGCCACCAACTGTACAAAATTTCACTTATGTTTATGATCATAACTTTTGACCTGTCAAGTCAAAAATCCTTCAACGAATTTCATGGCGAACACGCCAAAATGGATATAAAGCCATATCTTTGCTATGCTTTGGTGTACTGACACAAAACTTGGTACATGTCATAACAGACATGACCTGAGGGAGCATGCGGTTTCATCACAGCGCCACCTACTGGTCCAGAGTTATAAAAAACAGCTACTTTTGCCTAAAACTTTGCGAATATAAGCCAAATATAAGCCACAAATATAAAGCAAAATGCTTTATGTGGCTTATGTTGAGTGCTACCATACCAAATTTGTCATAGGTGACTGTATATCCTGTTCACCATTTTGGAGCTCAAGGATCGCAGGTTGTGTCTCAACGCTTTGCCTTATTAACAAAAAATTTTGCAAGTGTCATTGTGACCACATCCTTATGTGGTCTGTCTTATAACAATTTGGTGACAGTGCCACCTATTAATCAAAATTTTTTTTGAAAGTTGTTTTTCTAAACCCATCATCAGTAATGTCCACAAATATTTCCCTTTGTGCTCTTAGTGGGCTTGACCCTGTAACTGCTGCTTGCAGCTATACTTTAAATAAAATTTGTTCATATTGAATACGAAAAATCATTAATTGTTAAAATCACATTTCGTAATTATGTCAACCCAAACTCTTAGAAATTAAAAAGAAATAAGAAGACATTTAAGTGGGGATGAGAAAAAATTTAAAAGACTTTCGGGCTAGAAACTCTTCTTTAAAGAAATCTTCTTTAAAAATCCATCTCCTTTTCTTTTCTTTCTTATGGGGGGTAATTCTTGCCTGCAGGTGTGCTGTGCAGTCAAGCGCACTATTACGAGGCAACAATTAAGCAGGATGTGGAAGCCGGCACCTGGTCCAAGGCATTCAGTGGCTTTCAGCAGCAGCTGACTGTACAGTGTCCTCCACACCAGGTGGTCCTCCTTCAATGACATTAGCTAGTGACTCCAGGGTTAATAAAGCACCCATATTGGCCCCAGTGTTTGCACAAATCCCATTCACTCAGCCACAGACACTGGCTTTTTAAATGGACTGACCAAACAATGTGCTTCCCCAACACCCACATAGAGAGCTCTAAACACAGCAGACAAATTGTGAACATTATTTGTGATGGCATCAGAAAGCAGGCAGGATCTATTAAAAAACATCTCTCTGGATTCACCACTGGAGGAGCTGTAATGTTTTGCCACATGCTGCCTAAAAAGGTGTTATCTAGAGATGCTATACTGGACAAAAGTGAAACAGGAGAGTTTGAAACTGATCTCACAGATTTACTCTCTCTCTTTCTGACACACTAAGTTTAGAAATTAAAAAAAATTGTAAATAGTACACTATTATTAGAGTCCTTTTAAAGGTAAACATCAAAAGTCACAAATCACTAGTGAAAATGCTTCTTTATAATATTTTATAATTTAATATGTGGTTACACAATGGGATTACAATTTTTTTTCCCATAAAATTGTGTTTAGGGATGAGAAATTCCAGGGTTAAATAAAGAATCAACAAGACAAAAAAATCTCAGGTTTTATTCTTTTGGACCCCATTGTATGTATTGAAATATGGACTGAGTTGCTAATACCCACCCACCCCTAAATGACTGACAGCTTCACTGGCTGATCAATTCCAATTCTACAGTGATTTATCCTTGGAGGTTTTACTTTACATACCAATAAACATTTTTATAGAAATGAACAAAATCTGTCATCACTTTCACATGATGTTCCAAACCTGTATTACTTCTTTTTTTGCACAAAAGGTGATCATTTACAGAATTTCTCTCTGTTCTCTTTCACAATTAATTTGGTTGGATTCTCCATGGCACAACTTCAGTGCTTATTAATGCTTATTTGGTCAGAAAAGTATGTGTGCTGAAAGTTTATTAAGTACCAACAGTTCACAGTAAAATCATGTCACCATGCCCTTCGAAAGTTTTCTGTGGTGAATGAACTTCTGCAGGTAAAACAATGTCCTGCCACCGAACTGAATACATCCAACTGTATATTCATTGAAGTTTGTGTTCTGGAGAAAAAGGAAGTCATACAGGTTTGGAATGACATGATGTGAGTAAATGAGGACAGATTTTTTGTGAAAGTTATACTATTATTCTGAACTTATGATAAAGTTCAACCCATCACTTCAATTCAACTTCACAGTTCAACTTGGTCGATCCACTCTTACACCTACTCGGTCAGTTAAAAACCTTGGGGTGGTGTTCGATGACCAGTCATGCACGTATGTGCTCTACAACATCAAGAAAATTAGACCTTTCCTGTCCGAGCATGCAACACAGCTAGTCCAAGCACTGGTAATATCAAGGCTGGACTACTGCAATGCCCTTCTGGCTGGCCTTTCAGCCAATGCAACTAAACTCCTGCTAATGATTCAGAATGCTGCAGCAGATCAACCAAAAAGAGCCCATGTCACACCCCTACTGACCTTACTCCACTGGCTACCTGTAGCCGCCCGCATCCAATTTAAATCTCTGACACTTTCCTTCAGGACAGTTACCGGAACCTCTCCCCCCTACCTCAAGTCACTCCTCCAGACATATGTCCCCTCCCGCCAGCTACGGTCAGTTAATGAGTGTCGTCTAATTGTTCCCCCAAACGAGGTACCAGATCACGCTCTAAAACGTTCACCTACTCTGTTCCTTTGTGGTGGAATGAACTCCCAGCCTCCACCCGAGCTGCTGAGACCATCACAACCTTAAAAAAAAAAATTCCAAAGTTTTGCAGACACCTGACCAATCTCTACTGTTTTAACTCTCTTTCCTACAAAAAAAAACTTCTCTTATCCTTTTTCTAGTAACAGAACACAATATCCACTTAGAAATGAAGCTTGTAGACTCATCTTGTTGGTTCTTAGGAAAAAATGTTCAATGCTCTCACTGCTTGTAAGTCGCTTTGGATAAATATGTCTAAATGAAAAAATGTAAATATAAATTATTTAAACACAAAACAGATACTACACTAGCATGGGGTGGAGGAAAGAAATAATCGTATCTTCATCCTTGGAAAATCATGACAAAACACAGGGCCTGTAGACAGGTTCTGGTCATTTTTAAAGCCTGTGGCATCCTCAATCATTTTGTGCACCAACTGTGAATAAGACTAATATACATGACAACAGCTATAGATTTGTAGTGGCTTTGCTATAGTAATTAAAGAGCTGTTGAACTGTTTGAAACCAAGATTTGCAAATCGCAATGAAATGCGAAGTGCTTCATTTCAGCAGCACACTGAATGTCTGGCAATTAAAAGATGGCCCCAAAATAAACTACCAAAGCATCGGCAATTAAAAATGTGCAATGAACTTCCAAGAAGAAATTCATTTGATTTGTTTCAACAGACCAAATAAACTAAATGGACCTTAATGGACCTGTGTATATAATTTCAATATATTGAAATTTGCAAATGTGTAAATGTGATCTCAATAAAGTCATTCCGTGTCAAATAAACCGAGGTTTGGAAATGTCCCCAGTTTACATTTTTTATTTTTTAAATTATTGTACCGAATCAAGACCAACATAAATAGTAATGAATGGCAAAATATTACATGCAATTAATGAATAGTTACCGAGTACTTCACTACTTCGTGGAGGGGGTTGGGGGGTATTTGTTCTTCAGACATTCATCTTTAAAAGAAATGAAGTACCAGATTTTTACAAAGTGACCCACATTTGGTTTGTGACAACTAAAACTGTGGGTCAGCTACAATTTAACAGCTCACTCATGAAGGCACATTTAGATCCCCATATCTCTGGGACTAAACCATACATGGACTTACAAATATAGCCCCCAAAAGAAAAGTTTATGAATAAGAATATAATAGGTGACATTTGTTAAAAGAACACAAAAGGCGCTTTCCTCATTTTTGAACTGTCACTATTGGCATATATGTACAAACATATGTTATTTAATTTTCAATTTTTAAATATATTTTAGCTAAATTGCTTTAAAATTGTTGAATTTAGTTGAAGTTAAATTAATTTTACAAATTGAAAGCATTACCATATTGCATATTTTATATCGCATAATTTAGCAAGCCATTTTCTTCCATATTACGCAGCCCTACATTACATTATATCGAGCATTAAAAACGTGTTTAAGAATAGAGGGAAAGATTATACATCATACACTGTACACAATTCGTACATTACCTTACACTTGTACATTTCCTTAAACAGGTATTTAGAGAAGGGAAGCAACATTAGAAGAGCTTTACCTCTTCACTGACCAAACTGCACTCTTGTACCTCATAATGTAAAGAACCTCTATTTCCACATCAAAGCTCGAATGGAGAAAAGCATGATACACACTTTTATGTTGTGCTGCGGTTTTCGTTGTTGTTTTGTTTCTTTCGTCTATCCTCTTCGGAGAGACTCAGTTTTGTACGAACATGCAAATGGAGAACCACAAAGACATCCTTTTGCTTAAAATAATCATGGGCAGCTTGTGGAGGAGCCGTCTGTGCCTTTGAACTGTTTAAAGAGCTATTAATGGCCAACTTATAAATAATCAACTAATTCCCTCTTTAAAGATATCTGCCAGTGGGGCACAGGAGACCGGGAGGGCTGCAGTCTTCATAAAATCGACTATTCTGACCCACATGCAATAAAAAAAATGAATCAAGCTCTAAGCGTTTTGTTTTTAAATTAATTTATATTTTATGCTAAATAATGCTTCCCTGTATAGAAGCAATATTCTGGGTTATTTAACTTTAATCTGAGGAAAACTCTACATTCACATGGAGTAAAAATTGAGAAAATCCAGAAAATGGTTGTTACTTGAGCTGTAATATCTAAAATGTCTTTTTGAGGTGGATCTTACTTTTGAGGTGGCGCAACATGCATTTCTGTTTTCGATTTTTTATGACAAATATTTTACTGTAAATGCCTTCCCTGTTCCATCATGTTTACAAAATCATTGACGTTAAGCTGCAGCTGTCAACAGATGTGACATATAGGCATTGAATTGATAGTAACCTGAAATATTCCTGTTATTCAGATTTTTGATAGTAAAGTTTCCTAAAACTGTTTTTAGTTTGTGTAATGTTTAGCACAAAATTGTCTATTATTAAATTGTCCTTCATATATGTATGCTTAGGTATAGTGTTTTATTATTAGTGGTAAATAACTGTCAAAGTTACTTTAAAATATAAAAAAAAAAAATCCAAATATACTACAGGATAGTTGGCGGGTGATATGGTGCTGACATTTGAGTGACATTTAGGGAAGAATTGGAGCGTGTGCTATACGAAAGGATAAGCGGCGGTGGCAGTCTTCGTTCAGACCGGGAGAGACAAAAATACGTGAGTGAGCTCTGGAAGATTAAATGGTAATCAAGGCACTGCTGATATTCACAGATTGAAGACTCTTTCTCACCATTGGAGGATTTCAATATCACAAGAGCCCTAGAGGCAGTATTCTTATCAGCAGCGGCCGGAGACAAAGAAAGCCCCCGAATGAGATACGAGCTTTAATGAGGGCCGGTCCTGAACAACCATGACGATTAGTGAGAGGGAAATCTAACATGCATGAAGTCGCAAACACAAAGGCCCCTCTCCCGCAAACACATATACATTCTGGCACAGACTCACATGCAAACAAACATGAGCCTTGAGACGCAGGAGCGTTCAGAAGAAATCTTTTGAGAGACACTATCATGCAAAGAATACCTCTGCTGCTGCAGGCAATTTAATTCTAAAGAGCGAGAAACAAAACACAAACAAAACAAAGCAACAGCGCTCTGGAAATGGCTGTCCTCGCACATACACACTCTCATACGTTCAAATGCTCCCACACTTAAGTGCCGAAGCTTGCCAGAATTGCTCATTATCACTCCCTTTACAAGACTATAGACAAAGAACGCCAGAGACAAAAGCCACACGCAGCTCATCAATGCGAACACATTCATTGTGTACATGGGCGACAAACAAAAGCGGAGAGGCATCCATTTGGATAACCCGAGAGGGCTAACAGCTTTCTCCTGGAGTTGGCAGCCCGAGGAGGGAGGAGAAGAAAGTTCATTAATTAAACAGGGCTTGGGCAGACAGATGGAACTGCTAGATGGATGCTAATTACTCTGAGAAGACGAGCAGGTTTAACACTCGTCCACCCCTCCTCCGCCATCAATCACAATTAGCGCAGCTTCGAAATGTCTGTCCTGTTCGACGGTCTGACAACAGGTTGAGCGTGAGACTGAGATAAAGCAGCGCTATGACATGAAGCTAAACTATGACCAACCAAGTGCTTTGTGTTTATGAAGAAGCAAAGCAACATTTTGTCTTGAATGAGCTTGTTATAGGGCAGGGGTTCTCAACCTTTTGCAAGCTGGGCCCCCCCAAAGCTGGTTCATTGCAGTTGGGCCCCGCCCCCCAAAACTAACCATAACACCTTGCATACAT
>JAZGTJ010015813.1:0-13116 GCA_036877575.1 Botia almorhae | reverse complement strand
TCCATTGATGCTGTGGGATTGCCCAGAGAACACACTGTAACTCTAGAATCCTGCTGCATCAATTATTTGGCTCCAGGGTTGGTTTACATGAATCGTGTTGGTGTTTTTCCTCTCACTGGAGTGAATCATGCTCTTTGCAGTTTAGATGATAGTGGGTATGTTATTTAATCACTTGGAACCGGTTGGTCCTTGTCCCCAGTGCACAATTATCCTAAACCAGCATCAGCACCACAACACAGTAAGAGCTTAAACATAATTCACATTGGATACAAGTCTTCATTTGAGTGTTTTCTTTGATAACTGTTTCTGTGGGGTTAGCCTTATGGGCAGCACTCCAGCATATCATACTGGCATTACTTGTGTCCTAGGTTTAAGTCCCAGCTCAAGGTCCTTTTTCTAATCCTGTTTCCAACCCTACCTGTCATTTCCTTTCTCTACTGCACTACCCTATCTAATCAAGACAAAAAATACCTGAGGTATAATCTAAAACATTTGTGTTACACCTGAATGTGTGGCCATAATGATAAGCTCTTTTCTTTTTAATAATGTTTGTTGTGGACTGTAGCCAGTTCCTGTGTTGAGATATCAGGAAGAGTTTGGTTTCTCCTATAGCTCGAAACATAAACACTGAGTGCTTTGTGTTGACTGTCTGTGTCAATTTTTTTAAAAGGAAAGGAAGTATCACCAAGTATTAAACTTCAGGGCAAAGCATGTGGGTAATTGAAAACAGGTGTGATGTTACTTTTAGTCTGATTTGGTAGATGATAAAATTGTCAAAAAAATAATTGATTTTCATAGTGAAGGAGGATTCCAGCCCATTCCAGCCCATGTCTATGGGCCGGAATGTTGTTGAGACCAGTGCTGTTGAAACAAGAAAGCAACAGTCATATTTTTTGAAAATGAAAAATGTACATCTTTTGTTAACAAATGTACTGTCCATTGGCTAGAGGTGTTTAAGGGACAGAAAGTGTTTAGAGGTGAGAGAGCTCACAGATTAACATCATAGAATTTGTGCATGTGCAGTCTTGCAACCCTAACCCCTTACCCTAATCCTAACTCTTAAACCAAATTTTAACCCTCGAACAGAAAACGAGAACTGGCCAAATGTCCTCACTTTACTCTCTTTGTCCCCACTCACAAACATAGATGTATAAGTGCACACACACACATTCATAGGCAGCTGAGTACAGTAGGCTTGCTTGAGTCTATTTATTTTTCCATGCATATGTGGAATGCTGTGTCCCAGACCAGAGATTTCCAGAAGGTCTAGAGGCCCTGCTGCAGCACAGAGGGAACCTGTATGTGGGTCATTGTGGATTCTGAGTGGACCAACAATTCTGTGCCTCTCATTCGCCAAATCCACACTTACATTTCATTTAACCCTCTCCAACACTCTTACCCCATTTATATACTATTATGAAAGGAATTAAATAGAGATCACTGCATAAAGCAATATATTAAAAATCTTGAATATCAACAAATGGTTATTTAGGTATAATGTTTTAACTGTATCGGCCAGCCCAACCACTGACGCGATTCATTTATGATCTCCATGCAGTTGACAAAAGGGTTTGTTTATTTATTTATTACACTTTGTGTCGGTGATAGCGAGTGCTGTGTGGAACTGTCAGATTTCATATCAACCCTTTGAAGCTCATTGTAACTGAAAGAAACTTCATTTATGCAGCGCCATAATATGTTGTTCCAACTGTCGGCTCAGAAAGTGTGAGCGCTGGCAACATTTCAAGAGCATGATGGCGCCAACTGTTAGCGTGTATCGGTACGCCACGTACAGTATGACTCTGGTTTGTTGGACCATCATGTTTATGGTACTAGTAGGATAATTTAAACCCGATGATTGAAGAGTAGGGCTAGTTACTAGCATGACCCTTGGTGTAGAGGTACCTCATCTCTGCTGTAGTCCAATGACAGCTAAGCTCTTTGAATACACTGTAGAGATTCATTACTTTTAAATTAGAGATTCGTAACTTTTGTCTCTCTGTCGCCACCTCTGTTTGAAACATATAACTGGATCGCAGCTTTGCTTTGAAACACTAGCATTTGTTTTGGATTGATGCAGTTGTGTTGTTATATGTGAAACAGAAATTGTTTCGATGGTCCTAATCATGCGTGACAACGATATAAGTCATTTTCTTCAATTTAAATCTGACTTTCTGTTTATTCAGCACTGAATGATTGGTCATTTGTCTCATTACAAAATTTTGCTGCTCGTGGCTGTATATTGTTGTGCTGTGCTGCACTGCACAGTGTTTCTGCTTTGAGAGCTGACAGACAAATGACTTGTTGCTGGAAGCATGTCGTATCTCATCTGGTTAGAATATGAGTGTAGGTGCTTTATTGCTTTTCTTTTAGCAATAACAGCTAGAATAATTATCTCAAACACAATTTATGAGTTAAATGTGAAATACAGATAATGTTTATTTTGGTGAAGTTGGGCTTTAATTTCTCATTAAATGTGATGTAATATTTTATGTATGAGATTGTAATTACATTCAGTAGAACAGTGTGTTTTTATGTCTGCTATTGACTATAGCTTACAGTGCTGAGTATGGTTCTGATACACTGTAATTTAATGCATATTATTTGTCAAAAAAAAACAATTGTAACACTCTGATAGTTTGTTGTTAATGTTGTTAAAGATAAAATGCCAAATTATCTAAGTCCACTCGCATTATAACATTTTAAATAACTAGTCATTTTTCAAAATTACACTGTGCAAGTGAAAAGGAAGATATCGAATACAAAAATCCTAAATACTGAAATCTGTAATTTGTTTGGTTTAGAAATGAACAAATGTCACTTATTGAGCAAGTTCATGACACATCAGTGTTTAAAACAGCCTCCTTACCACAATTCATAACGAAAAGTTTATAATCATAGCTGTCGGGTTCAAATTCCCAGGAGCTGTAAGTTTGCCTTCATTTGACTTAAACATACCTACAATTTTATGTTTCAAACATAGCTGGCAATAAAAAAAACAAAAGTTACAGATCGCATCTTTAAAATGATGGATGTATTACTCAACTATTATGATTATAATTGAATAAACAAGATGAAGTTGAAGATTTGTTTGGCACCTCTAAATGTGACGCTTTTTCGTTTGATTGTTCTGTGACATTTCAGCTGTGATGTGGAGGCTGTTATTTGTTTTCCTTCGTTTGTTTGCTCAAGCCTGGAGCTTTTTCAAGGTCCTTTCATGTGAAGGTTTGAGAAATAAGTGCGCTGAATGGACCTAATGCAATAGATTAAGACAAATTTAGTCCAACGGTATTCTCTTCTAAAAATTCAGGTAACACAGTACGTGTTGCTATGGTTTCCATGTTTATCCAGGGACTGTCAGTCTACCAATAACACTGACTGAACTGATCTACATCCTCCACTGCAGTGAACGCATTGGCGGCACCTGCTTTACTCTGATCGGACCAATCAGTGTTGTAGGCTACATATAAAACCAGGAATGGATTGTGCAGGGCCGTGATCCTCAGGGCAGACAAGAGGGAAAACTTGAATCATTGAATCATAGTCATTAATGGAATGTAGCCAATAATGCACATTAAATTTTTGTTTTAGTAGCATAATTTATACCAATTATCGCCTAAACGTTTTATTTTATGCTGTAAATGTACAGTTTTGCATGTTTGTACACATTTACGTTGTACGTTTTTAGCTATGTGCTAATCAGAACAATACTTATAAAAAAAGAAATGCTAATTATACTTAATTATACTTATCATTAATGGTAATTACAAATGCTAATTATGTCATATGCCAGATAACTGCTCCCCGTGTTATGTTCAGAGACAGTTTTATCTGGTAGAGGCCTCTGTCAGCACAGCTTGTAGATGTGGTTTTGCTGCTATACTCGTCATTGTTTACTACTGAGAAAAGGAAAGAGATCATCTGTCTATAGCGTTGCATTGTTCCCTTGCCGAACACTTACTCATTCATGACAGCAGCTGCTCGGTGAGACCAGAGGCTCTTGTTCAGCATCAATGTATTCAATTCAAAGTACTTTTAAGACACCACCACAGATTGCAGTCAGAAATCCTGACCTGCGAGGAACAGACCGAAGCAGTTGTGCGCTAATGAATCGAGTTGTCGCAGCTAATTTAAAGTCTAATTTATGTCATTTAGAAGCTTTCAAAAGTTTGTAGTAAGAACTTCTGACTCGGGCTCTCATTAGTACATCATCTTCACTCTGATGTACTTTCTCTTATGTAGGTAATGAGTGATTTCTGAGGAAGAGGTTTTGAAGCTGAGTGTATTCGTCAGTGTTGGAGGTCTGTGTCTCTTGAGGATGTTCAGCTGGACACATAAATAATGGAGCTGTCTTTATGTTTAATGTTATGGAGTCCACCTCAGAAGAACATAGCTGGATTCCTCCATCTCGCTCTCAACTTTCTTCATTTTTATGTTATGATAGTTTACCCTAAAAAATAAAAATTCTTCCATCATTTACTCACTTTAGTGTTCCTCAGAAGCAAAAAAGTCATACCGGTTTAGAAATACATGAGGGTGAGTAAAAGATGGAAGAATTTTGACCTTATTGTGTGGCCTGCTCAGACAAGCATGACTCCTGCTATTGCTTATATTTAGGGATATTGAAATAAACAAACTTAAATTTAACTTACCCTGCAGTGTTTGTGCTAAACGCTTGGGTGATACCTAGCTGTATTATTATTTTTTTTGGGCCAACTTAAGATTTTTACCTGGTGTAAAATACAACAGACCTGAGCCATATCTAAGGACCGGAGTATCAGAAACTTTATGCTTAGGAAAACAACCACCCAAAACACCCTAGCAATGCCTTAGCAACCACCCAGGAAATCCTTGTAATTTCATAGCAATGTGTGCAAACAACTCGTTTGTAGTTGCCGAGCTTAGCAAAGCCTTCAAACGATTTCAGGAAATGCGGAAACCCGGTTAATGTAGGTCTGATGTTCCTTCAGGTTGTTTTGGAGGGATTTTTCAAAAAATGCGATGCGCCTTGAGATATCCGTAACGACAAACTGCATCTTAAAAGCTGCTCTTGAACTTCTTGAAATTCTAATGTTTTCCTGGCAGCAGACGGTAAACAAGACAGCCATCTGATTAAGTCTGTATTTATAGCTGCCTTTGATTTTACGTGAATATTTTTTTCTGTGTGGCACAGTTCAGTAATTCTGCTTCTTTTCTTTGCAGAGGAAATCAAGGCGGAATCGGAGAAATTAAGGTAAGTCGATTTCTCATGCCTTACCCCATGTGTGGAGATATTTAGCATGGATTTCTAGTTCCTCTGTGTTATTGTGAGACTCCGTTCTTGTAATGCAGTGCTGACATTTTTCAGAGGGTCACCACATGTGGTCTTTTTGTGTTTTGGCGGCTGTCTCGCCCTCATTGTGATCTGTGGAAAAAACAACTGTGTTGCTAACATGTTTGGAGACCTCGCTGTGTGTCCAGCACACAGGAATGAGATGTACTGTATGCTCAGTGCTCTGCAGGACCAGAGCTGCTCTTTCTAAGGCCCTGTCTCGCCTTCCTAAAGTCCTTCATCTTGTATGGCTCCCCGGGGCGGCATTCATTCACACTTGGATCCACTAATTCGCATCTCACCTGCTTCCCCCCAGCTGTCTTGCTTTGTGTCTGTTCCTGTATGCTTTTGATATTTCTCTCTTTTGTTGTTTCCTCTTTGTTTGTCGATCACCTTGGCAAAATCGTGTCAGCACACACTGATGTGTGCGCTTGCTTCTGGACGATGTAATTTTAACAATACTTTGACGTTTTCTGTCAGATGTAATAGAATGACACTCAGCAGATCTTTTTGGGATGTGTAAGGTTTATTGCACTTTGGCACTGTTAAGATCTACATAAAATCAAAATAAATATATGCTAGCATAATTAGCATAATTTTACATATTTATGAAATTTAGTAGCATATTACTATATGCATTGATTTTTATTCATTTGCACATATTGAGAAATGAGTTTATTTACCAAAATAATAATAATAATTATCTCTCGACGGCGTACTGTATGTGTGCTCACTGGATATGTCGTTTGCATTATGCCTGACAGTGCTGAGTTGTTTTAACTCTATGGAAATAAGACTCCTCCAGTGGGTTTGTTTTGGTTAAGGCCGAGAAAGAAAAAGGGAAAGTTCAGGCTGAGCGAAAGCTGTGTGAGGTAATCTCTGGACACCAAGGAGCTCTAGTCTTTCCCCTTGTAACCTGGCCACAGCTCAATTTATGTCAATTAAAAATATGAGCTGGCTAATCCCACCACAGACAGATTAATGAGAGTGAATGAAGGAGAAGTGAGGAGAGGAGGGAAATTGAGCTGAGCCAATGGGAAGAGTTTTATTACACTGTAGCCGACTTCCACTGAGTCAGTTTGTGATGAGTCAGCCTGCTGAGACCATATTGCCACGGCAACACTGCATGGCTGCATCCCAATATGTATACTTCTACTTAACATGAGTATGTAGTATGTAGCCACTGAAATATTCATTCAGTTAATTCAGTCAGCAATTTGTTAGACAAATTTAAACTGGTAACTCAGGTCTGGAGTCTTTTTAAAAGATTTGTTTGGCTCAGGAGTCATTTATTCATACGTTCATTGGTGTACTAGTTGCGTGAAATGTATTGGTTTGCCATCCAGTCGCATTTGGCATACTGTTTATAATACACTACTGTGATTTGGGATACATTAATCCTTATGTTGTATACTGCATGCTCCAAATAGTATGCAAATCAGGATGTAGCCGATATTTGTCTTCCACTCCTTTATTCTCTATCACTCCCTTTTTCATTCTGTCCCCCTAGTGCTCCATTTTACTCTTCATCACATTCTCCACCATCACTCCCTTCACCCCCCCCCAATTCCTGTGTCCCAGTGCACTCATCAGCTCGACTTGCTGAAAGAAATCCTAAAGCTTCCAGCAGCCCCAGCAGTCAGTCTGATCTGGCTGCTCTTCAGCTCTGTTGACGCTGGTCTCTCTCTGATGTAGTGGCTGGATATAAAGTGAGAAACTGCTGTCTAGGTCACATCCATTGCAGTGTGACTCAAGAGTTTCCTCCATTCCTAAAAGTCGAATTATTTGGTGCCTGCATTAACAGCTGTTCAAGTTAGGCCAGTAGTAAAGATTTTACTTGGCTTGGCTGGAAATAATACAGCTATAATGTAACGCCATGTCAGCCTGGAACATAGACAGGAATTGTGGGCCCTTTGAATGTTTATGCTGTGGGCTTTTTATATCAAGACTACATCAATGGTTGTGATAGCTTTAAATTCATAAACACACTTTTAGTGTAAAACAATGGCATACATAGTGATTTATGACCAACCCATTCTAACTGATGCTTCAAGACTACCACAAATCGTTGTTGCAATTTTTAGTCAAACTTTCCCTGCATCCCAATTCACATACTGTCCATCCTAATTCGAAATTAGAATCAGTATGTCCCAAATTATAGTATGTTGAAAGAGTATTCTAGTACCCAAATAGTACCCATGTCTAGTACCTAGTACCCAGATGGTCTACTATTTCCAGTGATAATTTTAAGTGCAGAACAGCTGATATTACCCACAACACATTGTTGTGGGTAATATCAAAATCAAATAATAACTTATACTATATAATAAACATTACATAATAAATAATAAATGAAGAACTGCTTAAATGCAAGGAAAAGTTGTATTTTGAAGTGAGTGATTGTTAACAATCACAATGTTGTTAAAGCAACAACGATCACTTCCGCTATGTTAGTATGTTCCTCTTTTGCTTTTTATGCAATAAAATGTATATACTTTTCATAGTACATAGTACATACTTTTAAGGTATTTTATAAGTAGACGAACTGGGACGCAGCATTCATCTACGTCAGTCAGTTAGATAATAAGTTCATGCTAAAGCTCTTTTGCATTGGCCCTTAATTTTTTCCCCCTTGATCGCATTTTTACTTAGCGCAATTTAAGTTGCATTTTGTTTTTGTTCTGCAGTCCACCAGCTGGAGATAACAAGTCCAGCTCCAGTACTTTACCACCAATCAAATCCAAGAGCAGCTTCATTGAAGCTGATAGGTACTTCCTGCCGTTCGAGTTGGCCTGTCAGTCCAAATGTCCTCGCATGGTCATCACCTCTTTAGACTGTTTACAGGTTAGTGTCTTACATCGCTGATGTCAGTTTGCTTCTCGTGAGATTGTTGAGATCTAATGTACTGTGTTTATGGTTCTGCAGAAACTCATAGCATACGGTCACCTGACAGGCAGCGCTCCAGACAACACTGTCCCTGGCAAAAAGCTCATCGACCGGATTATAGAAACAATATGCGGCTGTTTCCAGGGACCGCAGACGGATGAAGGCGTCCAGCTGCAAATTATAAAGGTCAGATTTTGGCACATGAACACATCAGTTCGGAATGTCACTTTTGACCAAACATCCATTGTAGCCAAATAGACGTTTGCTACAAGAAGTTAAAAAACATTAGCAGTTATTAAGACAGTAGCTTGGTAAATAAATACAAGAAAGATTCTCTAACTCTTTAGTATGAATGACACAAATGAATTGTTGAATTAGATTCCTTTAAGTCCATTAATTGAAATAGACATTTTGAATTGAAATGAATCAGACGTTTGATTCTGACTGAATTGAATTTTCATGGGAAAATAAGTAAATGAAATACCAAGCACCAAAACTACAAATAATTATGGAAAACAGATGTTAAAGGAAGTAATGTACAGAGCTAACAATAAAGCGGTTCATTTGAGAACATGTCTTTGTTTATCTGACTGATTGTCCTACATATGGAACTGCCGAAACCTGTAGCACCTGCATTTCCATACCAACATTTGACTAACCTATTGTTTTACAAATCTCGTTTTGGAATGTGGAGTGACTCCTGAAAGCTGCCAGAGCACTTTCATACACTCACTCACATGTTAAGCTTAATCTCTTTGAACTTATCAAAGATTCCAGCAGCTTAAGTAGTAATAATAATGCTCCTCATGTTGTGTGGCTACATTCATGAGGTTTATCGCCACAGCTTATGTTTGGCCGCCCTGATATTTGTGTTGATTTGTCCTTGTCTGGCCCCGGCAGGCCTTGCTTACGGCCGTGACCTCCCAGCACATCGAGATCCACGAAGGTACCGTGCTACAGGCTGTGAGAACGTGTTACAACATCTATCTGGCCAGTAAGAACCTCATTAACCAAACCACGGCCAAAGCCACCCTCACCCAGATGCTGAATGTGATTTTCGCCCGCATGGAAAACCAAGCAGTGAGTGTATCTGACGCCTCTCCTCTGGTGATATGGGGAAATAACATCTTGATCTAACATCTATTCTTTCTTTTTGGTTGATGCCTCTCCTCCTCCCTCTCACCCCCTTGAAATATAGCTTACAAATCACAAGATCAGTTGGTCTTTGGCATCCAGAAAGCGTGATCGTCAGGTAAAGAGTGACAGGACTTGCCTTGAAATTTGCTTGATCTTGATCTAGTTCATCTGGTTTGTGTACATCAGCATCATCCGTCACTCACGCTCTGTGTATCTGTCTCTGATGTCTGTCGGATTTGTCGCTCTGGTCTGCTTGCCTTGGCTTCATTGCGTTTTTGCCTGCAGTCTTCCCGTCCATAAATGATTCGTTCTTTTCATCTGTCTTTACCATGTTTGTGTGTTATGTAAGAGAGTGATCGAAATGGTTTTCTGTGTGCGGTTGTGCCACAATGTTTACACCTGGTATTAACATCCGTCACGGGTGGACGTGTTCGCAAGTCAAGATTAAAGTGTTTAGGGTGAGTTAAAGTCGAGCCGAGTCTAAAGTCTTTATAGAATGTTGTTTTCTATCTTTTTAGAATTCTGCAGGTTTATATTAACCCTGCAGTTTTTGTAATAATAAAATTTTCAGTGTTTTTATTAACGCTGTCGCAGGAAAATTCATTTCATATTTAAAATATAATATTGCTATAGATTTCCTAAAAAAAAGCTGTAGAATAGATATTATCATAGATTTTTACAGAGCAACAGAGAGTGCATATCCAGAGAAAGTAGTTTGTAAACCTGTAGACTTAGTCTCAAATGTAGAGTCCAGGTTAAGTCTCAGGTCAACTGGTTACGAGTCTAAGTCAAGTGACTTGAGTTTGAGTCTTAGACTTGAGTTTCCATTGCTGGTCTCAGGTGATCCAGTCACAAGTAGCAGAGACAATGTGATATTTTAAAAAGAATTTCCACTTATTTTAGTTTACATACACATTTAGGCATTTGGTTGATGCTTTCATCCAGAGTGACTAACTGCTGTATATTATATCATCATATGCGTTCCCCATGTACTGAACCCATGATCTTAGCACCACTAGAAGTAGAATATGTGTATTAAATTCCCTTTAGAGTCACATGATCTGTGTCATTGCATGTTGATGTTTGGCAAACCAAACCGGTTTAACTGTATTTGTGTATGTATATATCACCTGGGAAGAATGTTAATTCCAGGTGTAAATCAAGATCCGTGTGCATCTGTGTGATTCAGATGGCTGCATGTTGATGAAGACTGCCAGGTGTTTAGATGTTACAAAATGACGCCTTTTCAGAAGTGAGACTCGCTGTTTTGGAACGAGTGAAACGCCCCGTCACACAGTTAGCGGACTGGATATGGTCCGACAGATTATGACACAGACAAATTCATTACGCATAATTAATCAGCTATAAAATATTGAGGATGAGACATTGTTTAACTAGTGCAGACCAGGCAGATCGCTGATGAACATCTGAACTCTGGAGAAGAGACACATTTATCTCTTATCCTTTATTAACAAGACTTTTGCATTAAAGGTGCTTCCTGCCTGATAAATGATTGTAGTGCACTTAAAATTCTGCTCGCTAACTGAACTCTTTACATGTAAGTATTGGTGTTCATGCAATAACTAGATTTTACAACAATTGACCCTTTGCTTAGTCCCGCCTTAAAGCATCGCTGATAGGTTCCTGGGGTGAAGAGGGAGGGGCTGAAGTTGTTACAGTATTGCCTATTTGTTGGGTCTGTGGAAAATGAAAAGTGGGTGAAAAGTAACTAGGCATTAAAAATTGGTAATAAAGTCCATATTTCTAATACAAATTTATTAGAACAAATTGTACATCTATTTTATTACATAGAAAAACAAACCTTTTAACGGAAGCGCCAACCAGTTTTCGCAAACGCACGGTCTTTTGAAGGAAGTCGCTTGGGATATTGCTGAGAATTCCTCACGACCGATGCCTGTATTATCGATGCTGGAAATATGAAATCGTATTTACTATCATCTATTTAGACACTGTTTCCAGTGATATTACAAGTTCTATAGCCAATTGTTAATGCTTAGTTACTTTTCACCCACCATGTATACATGCCTCTAATTTTAGTCATTGCACAATATACACCCTTCCATGGTGATACAAAACTGATAGTAATGGGCCCTAAACCTGATATGCTTAAAAACACTGTTTTATCATAGTACTGTAAGCATGATTCACTTTGGCTCAGTCTAAATTGTCATTCTAGGTGCATGTAATCAAACCATCTGTCTGTATAAACATAAACAATGTCCACGCATACAGTAAGATGCTATAAGATACTGGTCTTGTGTTTCCTTTCATTTTACGTGACAAGTTAAAACATATTCCTAAATGCGATTTATTTACCTCCCGTTCAGAGAAATTGATGTATACTGGCTTGGCTTTAGGTTCCCAGCTGTTCATAAGGACATGTCTGAAAGCTTCTGAATGCCCTGGTGATGTTTAACATCACCTGATCTTCTGTTTGTGTGTCTTCCAGCTCCAGGAAGCTAAGCAGATGGAGAGAGAGAGACAAAGGCAGCATTCTCCAGTCAGTCAGCAAGAGCCAGAATCTCCTGGACAGAGACACACTGAAACCCCAGGTAAAGGCCTGCCCGCCGAGGCCAACGGAGGGCCGGGTCACCAGGGTGGCAAGGTTGAGAAGGGTTCCCCTCCCTATGAGAGCCCAGAGCCAGAGAACGACAGTGAATTCTGCCCTGCAGAGAATGAGCAGACCGAGGCGGACCAGGCCACCGCTGCGGCGCAAGGTGCGAACAAAATCTTCACCGTGAAAGCATGTAATTGTAGGCCAATCAGAATCAAGCAGAAAATGTTACATCAGAAGCATCGTTAGTTCAGTGTTAGTTAGTAGCTTAACTGGTAGAGCACTGTGCTAGTAACACCAAGGTTGTCATTTTAGGGGGAAAGTTTTAAGTAGGGCTGTCACGATATTAGATTTTCGGTGCACGATTATCGTGGCCAAAAGAATTTACGGTAACAATATTGTTGGAATATCCGTTGAAATTTTCAAAAAAAAAACTAAATAAACAATTTTGTCTGTTAAACTTATCATTTTTTTGTTATTTTGTGTTTGTGTTTTGCGTTGCAATATAATATAAACTGATGCAATATAACAACATCTACCCTGAAGTGTCAATCAGATAGTGGTGCAGAATTAATTACAATAATATCATATGTATAGTATTAATCCAGTATCAGTAATCATAGTTATTAATATCACTGTTATATTAGGACATCCCTAGCTTTAATGCACTGTAAGTCGTTTCTGCCAAATGCATCAATGTGAATGATTCATAGTCATTATTAGTTAATCAGGAACTCAGACTCACATCTGAAGTGACATCCTCTAATGATATGACACTATTGTGTCAGTATTTCTCAGTCTTATGCAAGTTTAATAGCACTGCTTTCCCTCATTAGATCATTCGGTGGCAGCCAATATGAAGTATCCCCTTAAAAACATCTACTAAAGCTGCAATTTGTAACTTATTTGGGTTAAAAATAATAGTCAGTTATAGAGCAAGCACATAACAGATCAGTGTTCAACACAATCTCCTTACTTTACCCTTTTTTGCAACCGTGTGTTTATAACAGTGATTTAGAATTTGAGCTGCCATTTGATTTCCCAGGTAATGTGAGTCTGGCTTCATTTGACTTCAACATGCATAAGGGAAATGACGTAAAGTAACCTGCAATTTTATGTTTTAAACTGAGGTGGCGGTAGAGAGGCAAAAGTTACGGATTGCAGCTTTAAAGTTAAAATGGGAAACTGTTAACGTGGGATTGTGACA
>JAZGTJ010015812.1:0-13116 GCA_036877575.1 Botia almorhae | reverse complement strand
CACAAATCTGTTGTTGTTGCAAAGTATTCAACATTACTGAGCTCCTGTTCAATTTTCAGTCGGCATTCTCTGTACCTTGTTGGCAACGCAACTTTGCTAAAGTCTCAGCCTTAAGGTGCGTTCACACCGGACGCGAATGAAGCGGCAAGCGTGAGTGATTTACATGTTAAGTCAATGCAAACACGCGAATAGCCATCCTGCGGCGCGGAACGCGCGAATGAGGCGGCGCGAAACGCGCGTTTTATTCCGATGTGTCCGATGTGAACGCACCATTACGCGTGCTGCACGTAAGTTGGCCACGCCCACTTATTTACATTTCGCGGTATACACGGAATAAAAAATTATTTTACGGTACACATTTCATTCCGCGGTAACGATATATACCGTCATACCGCCCAGCCCTATGCTGTCTACATACTCTGTAAGTATGCTCTTACCTGTACATAGGCCTGATTTAAGTGCATTGTTAAAGTATGCAGCAGAAGTGCTGGTAATATCCTTTTTTGTTTTCTCATTTGGTGGCACTAATATCGCAAAAATTCATCTTTTATGTGCCTTTAAGACGACATATAAGAGATATACGACTGGTAAAAAACATAACACAGTAAAGATTGTCTAATTATATCTTGCCATAGTAGCCCAGTTAACATTAAAATTAATGCTGGTAAACAGATTTTATTTACAAACACAAAATAAATCAAATAATACATGATTTCACAATATGTCAATAAGATAAAAACATTTTATCAGAACATAGGTACTTTATATATCTAGTGTACATTTATGTAAAAATGATCACAGATAAAGCAATATTGAGATATTATCATAAATATTATTGCATCTCACAATGGATGTGTAAATATAAACTCCACAATAGTGATGAATATACCTTTTGGTAATACTTGAAGTCTGTGTATATATATATATATATATATACATATACATATGTACAGTATATATATATATATATATATATATATATATTTATAATGCATTCTAAACATATTCATAATGCATTAGAATTATAATGCATTCCCAATTGCAATGCATTATATCTTCATATAAATAATTGTAACAACAGTTATAATATATTTTTTATATATATTATTTCAGGCTTCATCTTTAAAGGGTGTTTTCATGTGTGGTGTATTGTGTGTGTTCATGCTATAGTCTTTAAAACTAAAGTGTTTATTTTATATGAAAACACCTGTAAACCTACCAGTTTAATATGCAGAGACAGCTATAAGTGAAAAAAGTAAACACTGTGGCTATTTCACATTACTGCTCTGTTTGTTTGAGTGTACTGATTAGCCTGACACAGGCTCAACCAATCATGGTAGTTAAGGGCAGAGCTATACTTTTTCTGACCAAAGGCAGATGATGGGAGTGTTCAGGAAGCAATTTTGAAAACAATCATTACATTATTAAGAGTCTTTAGAGAACTCTAAAATTATTGTAAGGTGTAGGCTACTATAATGGCTATCATATACATTATACATACACAGACTTCAAGTACAGTCTTTCTGTACCTGAACCAGAGTTCACTATTACAATATCAAGGGACAAAGAATAAGTACACACACAACACTGATCATAAAAACGATACTTGGTCCTTTTGCATTAAACACTCTCTGGCTTTAAAGAAAGCAGTGAATGTACTATTGTCAGGTCTCTTCTAATAGTTCATGCCCACATTCATCACACAAATGTTTATGAGCAATTTGAGTCTTTATGACTGCAGAGTGCTTGAGAACTGGAGTTGAAATATAAACGGAGGAGAGATGTCATGCCCTGGGCAGCAGAGCTGGGTCTCAGGCATCCATCCTGCTTGAGGCTGTTCTTGGTTCTTTTAATATGGGTATTGCTTTTGTTTTTTCCCAGCGAAACAGGCGAGCCAGGTGCACAGCAGCATGGCAGAGGCGGCACCCGCCCCAGTGCAGTAATATGCCCAGCCGATCTGACAAGAGCCTGAGGACAAAAGCAAGAGATGAAAAGTGTTTACAAGTGTATAAGCAATGCAACTTTCTGACAGCGAACTTCAAGAAAGTGAACTTAAAGAAATGTGTTTCAGGCTTCAGAAGGCTGCTGGTTTTTAGCGTTGGCAGGTAGCAACTAAAGTGCCTTTGAGCAAAGCACCTAACCCCAATTGTTCCCAGTGCACAGTAGTGCGCTGCCCACTGCTCCGGGTGTGTGTGTGTGTTCATGACTTGCAGTGTGTGTTCACTCCCATCCAGTGGTGGGTTAAATGCAGAGGTCACATTTTGGGCATGGGTTACCATAGCTGACAAATATGTCACTTTCCCTTTTAATGAACTATATGCACAAAAACTAGGCACAAATCCTGTACTTTTGTTTTAAAAATTATTAGATATGTTGGATAAACTACTGTTAAAAAAACAAAACTATAAATAATCAAAATATAAATACACTTCATTACATTATTTGGCCAAGCAATCAATCTTTTAGTACAAAGTATCTGTCTTAGCTTTAAATCTCAAACAGTCTAACAACATCTTTTAGACATTCTGAACCTGCCACTTTATTCAAAGTGAACTAATGATATTTTTATCCCCTAACCTCTTATTAGTGAAATATTGTTTTGACAAGTTTTTTCTGTATTTGATACAATTTTCAACAATGCCAACATCACGAGTATAGCCAGAAGCTGTATGTACCCCCCACACACAGACACAAGGATGAAGCTGTTAATCTATTAATAATGGCTTAATTGCTGTTAATAATCCTTAGATGCATATTAATTAATGCCCCAACCATTCAACAAAAAAAAAACATTGAAAATTTGTAGTTCATTCCAAAGTCAAATAAACACTATAACTTTTAAAATGAGGGCTGAATATTTTATAAGTACAAATAAAGCTTCTAATTAAAAGGAGAAAAACTGTGGCATTGTAATGATGATAAATTATGTAAACAGAGAATCACACAATCGCAGTGTGCCGTGCCGTTAGTTGCATTCATATCAGTTCAAGGACATCTACGTTAGATATAGTATCCAACTGCAGTGAATGTAACAGTCTTGTGATGGTTAGTGGACCAGCAGGCTATTTAAATGACAAAATAAATAGAAACCAAAGATTTTAAAAGAGTTATTTATTATGGACTGCTGGAGTTTTTTACTCACTGGTATTCCAAAAGACCACAAAGACCCTAGATAACTCATTTTACAACCCTCAAAACACATTTGCTTGTTCCATCATTGTGACTTGCATGCCAACAGTCATTGTCACAGTTGCCCTTGGCTTTCAAATCCTCTGCAAAATTCCACTGAGTGAAAACAGACGAGCTTAGTTCTCCATTCTTTTGAGACAGACCCTCTTGTTGTTATACCATTATGTAGTTTCTTACTTTGAAGTCGTCATGCAACAGTTTCTTCACTCTAAACAGCTTCTGCTACAGTAATGTGATATTGATGCCTTATTATGAGAAATATTTTTGTTGACAAACAGCTGAAATCTTTTATTGGTATTGGAGTAGTTTTGGCACTGAATGCGAAACAATTTCCTAAAACTAAAGCAGACTACAGAACTAGTTTCAGGGCCCCAGTCTCATGGCTGTAACCGTTTATCACAACAATTGTGTTTGTTAAGGCAAACATCACTATTACTGTTGCTGCAAACATGAATGACGCCTACATTTTATTGGCTTGTTAAAAGATAGCTGTGCTTGTACTTTTTTGAATGATTGGACTTGGCCGGTGAAGGATAAACGTAACAAAAAGCTTCAAAAACAACAAATAAGCAAAAATTGTTTGCTGATGAAATACAAGAGTAGTAAGGGAGAAACAGATGTTTTATAACATTACACACTAAAAATATTTCAGTCTGCCTGTCAGATGAGGTGTCGCACCTTGTTTGACATCATTGTTTGTCACATTCTTCATAGTAAAATGGCAGTTACAATATGCATGAGTGCAAATGAAGTTTGAGTGCTGCAATAGACTACTACTGAAACAACATACAGGCTTGGAACAGACGAGTGAGTAAATGACTCATTTTATTTTAGATGGGCTGTTCAAGAAAGGTGAATAGTTGGATTGCATTGTTTGTTTATTAATGTGATGTAAATGCATAAAGATGCAATTGACTTTAAGAGTGAAGAATTACCAAGTTCATACTGGTCTGAGCTGTTGTCACATGTCTGTTGGACCTCTTCACTGTCCCAGCCGAGAGGGTACAGAGCACATCCCGAACTGATGAGCAGACCTGGGGAAATAGAGAAAAAGACAATGTCACTAACCAGGAAAACCAAGACTAACCAGAAAATCATTAGCATTGTTTACTACAACAAATTTTACCTTTACTAATCCAAAACTCAACATATTAAACTTGCCTGCTTCTGTTATGGACATAAATTATACCTCAAATCATGCAGCTTAATGACATTTTCATAAATTGAAAAAATGTTTTAAATTTTTCCAATTTTACACGTCCAAGGACCTCTTCAGAAAATGTAAAAATGTAGTTTTAAACAGATGATTTTGTGATTGTCTGCAAATGTTGAAATACCTCACAGCTCAGACTAAATGTGTACTGTATAAAGTAACCAATCACTGCACTCTAAAGTGTCTCGAATAACATAACGCGTTTTGTTTTTCTGTTGTGCAGAAACAATTATAATCCCTTCATTTTATGTATAAAATAGTTTCAATCTCCCTTCACTCCAAAACTGAGGTCAGTAACCTACGAAAAGCTTCTTAGTGACAAAACATATTGTAGAAGTAGAAACAGGGATCAGTTGAATCCCCAATGTAACTAGTGGGGCAAGTCGGGGCCCCCAGCATGACAGCAAGATAGAACTGCACCTATAGATTCTCTAAGCTGAGGTGTTGACATGGAGCCCTGCAACTCCAGCAGCTCTGTCTCAAGATAGACACCAGCCCTAAGCTGAGGGGCTTTTCTATCACATTAGCTTAATCCTTTCCAATTTGCCTCTCGCATGCGCATAAATTTTTAGCAGCACTGGAAAAAGAGGGGTTGAGAACTTTGAGATTCGTCGATTAACCCCTGTCACACCACTAGGACTTACTGCGGTGGCCAAGATAGTAGAGAGGAATTCATCTCTATGCTTATGTTATACGCACACAGTCTGTAGAGGTGGGAATCATCCCCACAGAGATTTATACACACATAAGTTATAAGCACTATTACCTAACCATAACACACTTTAACCCTAACAGAAAACCTTCTGCATTTTTACACTGTATTCACAATAATTTTAGTAAATTTAGCATTTTTACAAATGAGGACGTTCCCAAAAGACGCACCCCCAACCCTACACACACACACACACACACTACTAATCAAATTGTCCTGCACGTTTTTAAAATGTTTACAGATTTTAAGACATTAATCAGCACTCAGAAAGAGGCTATCATAAAAGCCCTCTAAAGAATTTGAGTTAAGATATCATCACATTGTGCACGTTTGGATTTTCCAGTGTGAATTATTAATGCTCTCCATCGATGCCAATGTTTTTTACGGTATGCTCTAAAAAAAACTATTTCAGGCCCTAAAATAATTCATTATTGGGCTATGCTGTTTACTGTAGTTTTTAACTGACAGACTTTGCAAACAGTATGTGCTTTACTTATTATAAATAAAAAACTACATGTTTTGTTTCTGCTTTATCTATAATATATGAGTCTATACATTTATTATTGGTGCTTCTCAGGGCAATCACAATTACTGTTGTTTATAAACACCTCAAAGTATTAAACTTTGTTGCATAACTAGTCTAGTGCCGTTTGTGCTATGGTTACTTTATAAAGTAATCTGACTTATAGTTGTAGGCTGGTAAACAAAAGAAGTTTGGGAAGTTTGGAAAAAAAACCTTTAAAATTCCATTGAAGTTATATGGCATACAGAAGAACCAAAATATTATAAAACTTTGACTTTGAAGTGAGCTTTTTTGACCTGTATAAGAAAACACCTTGCAACCCTTTGGAACAATAGAGAAACCATTTAAAAACAGCCTGGCAACCACCCTCGTATCTTGATGGGAGGTTTTGCAAACATGAGCAAACTCCACTCACAAATGCATATATCTAATTTATCTTCTTTTCATGCATCTTCACCATGCCAAATCATCAAAAACACAGTAAAGCCTCTAGTGTTCACATCTACTGCCCCTAAAACTTTAAGTGATGCTGAAATCTGTCTTTGGGAAGTTGGCGTTTAAATAATCTTCTGTTGCTTTGCTGCAGCAGAGGCACAAATGTGTTTGCCAGCAGCCCAGCCATGTTGTGACGCTAATGTATTCATGCAGAATATTAAACAAATTCATGAATTCTCTTTCAAGTCATCAGTAATGTCAGGAGATAAAGAGGCGTGTAATCAGCTTGAAATGCCCCACAGCACTAAAAAGTAAAAACAAAAGGGGTACAGCCGCCTCTGTCCTAAAAAATTAAAGCAATGAAGGATGAGGGATTTTTTTGGTCTTCATTAATCAAATAGTGGGTGCTGTCCTCATTTTAGCACTAAGACATTTTCAACATACTTCTTAATAGCAGTAATAAAACTGCATTCCTGTCATGCATCCCTCATTTAGTTCTACATTCATTGAGCAGTAAGTGCAAAACTTTTCAAATATTTAAAAAAAAATATTGTGAAAGTTACCTAAAATTATGCAAAAAAAATCTAATTATTATCATGCTGATTCACCCTGTACAATCACATGATAAAATGGAAGTAAATTTTTTTTTAGAAACAGAAAGTAAGGGAAAACAGAAGGTACAGAACAAAGAGAGTTTTTACTACTCTGTTGCAGAAGGATGACAAGGAGAAATGGAGAAAAGGTTCCATCGTCTATTGATCATCAGACCAAAGTGCTGCTTGTGTCTTTTATCTTTCACAAGCTTCATTTGCTCAAGAAGTCAGTCAAGAATATTCTTCCATCCCAGAAATGTTAATGAGACACATTACTTGCTGGTTCAACCGGGAATGTGCAAATGAAGGTGTACATAATTTCCAAAGGAGCTGGAGATGAGGGAACACTGCTGATCATTGCAAGACCTTGCCGTAATGAAAATGAAAGTAATGATTTAACTAAAACTGAAGATACATTTTGTACCTGGCAACTGAGTTCAAGCCAAGTAAAGTAAAGTTTGCAGTCAACTTTGGAAGTCAAATAAAATCTTTCAAGCACATAAATGCTCTGGATTTGGAGTTGGGGTCTATTATTGATCTGGAACTTGGAGTTAAAGGGGCTGGTAATGGTCTTGATCTTTGGTTTGCTGATCTGGTCTGGTATTGGTCTGGATCTTGCATTAGGGGCTCTTCTATGGGTCTGGGTCTTGAAGATCCATGTCTTTTAAAAAGGATAGAGCAATCAGCAGGACACTTGATCAAAATCATAATAGCATATAGAAACAGCCCCCCAAGGCATCTGTGTTAAAAAGAAGCACCATGCAGTTCAACACTTTTCTGTCTTTGATTGCATTTCATTAAACATTTTTCTTTTTCAGAAGTTTAATCCCATCCTCCACAATTCCTATGTGGGTTATTGAAACACTGATATTGGTAGAGGGGAGACGGAGGCATGTGGGTGAAGACTACTACGAATGGAAACAGCAACTTTATTGATGTGCCAAGAAAACCACAGTGGAGGTTGTAAGGAGGAAGTCTTGATGTTTCTGCCTTTGTCTTTGTTTCGCAATTCGTCAAACTTTGTGACCTGTTTTTCTTTTTTGACTTCAAAAACAAATGCATACAAAAGCCCTACAATTGAATTGATGATTCAACTGGCATCAGTATCTCAGATGTGCACGTAATTACTCATTTGAGGTGAAGAGACACATTCTAAACCGCTATAAATGCGTTGTAATGAATTCCATCTATTTTTGCAAGCTTTTGACAAAAACCACGAGGTTCTTTAGTGTTTAGAAGCACTAGCTTTATGGGAACAAAAATGAGTTACTTAGAATTTCACAGCCTTGTAATTTCCGAGATTGATGACGCTGATGGCAGTTGTGAGGAGATTCCTTTAAGTTATTATTGTTAAGTTTTATTGTCAAAACACAAATCAAAATGCACTCTGGTGGTCTTTTTTCCTGAATGACATCATACCATGCCAGAATGTCTTTACAATTTTACAACATTGCATTACATAAACAAAATATCTATGCATAAATAAGGAAAAGAGGTAAATAAAGCCCTATTTATGAACACAGTTTATTCAATACAGGGTTTGCCATTTTTATATAATGGTGGAATCTTATTTGTGTTACGCTACAATTGCTCATACTTAGGGTCTGAGGATTGATTACTTTTCTTAGTTATCAGACTAAGATGCTGGCTAATAAAAATCCCAAAGATTCCCAAAGAATCGCAAAGACCCAATTTGATAGCTGATGTGCGTTTAAAATGACTGAGCAGACTGTCAGGGTCAACACAAACTTTTGTACGCGATCACATTCGGAAAGCTACCCCCCCCCAAAAAAACTCACCATTTATTGGGAGCAGATGCTCACGTTTCGTGAGACATTGATCTCTGGTGGTGTAGAATCAGTCCATTACAGGTTGCCATTAGTGTCGTCCCTTAAAGAAATATTCAATATCCACTCCTGAGTGGCTCATAATGAGTCTGCGGTTAATGCCTGCACACGCACTGTTATTATCTCTCTATTCAGTGTGGCTTGAGAACAGCCCTACCACCGACATCCCTACAGGTAATTAAAGATTTAAGCCACGTGCTCAGAATACTGAACAGGAGGATTTGAACTAAAAGGTCAATGTCAAGAGCAGGAAGGCCCCTCATTGAGCATGACTTAGTGGACCAGTGGTCCATGGATTTAACCTAGAGGTGGGAAATACATGTACATTTTTTTTAATTATTCAATAACATCAGAATTAACTGTTTTTACATTTAGTAATCAAAGTTTACACACTAGGTAAAGAAGTGTGTGATGAATGCCTTATAATCAAATTATTTTGATTTAAAGTTATTAAATAAAAAGTAGTTCAATAGTTTTTTAAATCACTTTCCATAATATATTTTATTGTAATGAGGGTTGCCCCTAGAATCCATGGGGCCCAGGTCAAAATTATGGGTGGGCCCCAGCCCCCTATACATTTAGCAGTGTTAGGAGCATCATCACAGGACCCAGACAGCATTCATGGTTGTCTAAATGTAATATGTACTGTAATGAGATTGAATGGGGTTGATTGAAATTTTAGGAATATCATTGTATAGATTTTTATCAAAGTGTAGATGCAATTTACTGAATGTTAAAATCCTTTTGATCTAAAGGCTTTTGATTTAAATCCTTAAAATCTTACAATTAATTTTGTAAACATATATAAATGTATGAATTTATTTGCATAACTACAATTTTAATGACATATTTAATGGTTAAGTTGACTATACTGTAATTTAAATATATGCATAAAACAATGATAATACAGAATGAGTAGGTGTGTCCAGGTCCCTAGCCCCTGAAGGGGCCTAAAGCTGAGGCAAAGGAAAAATATTTTCAGAAATCTGTGGTTTTCCATGTGCGGTGGGTTGCATTTTGCTGTGGGACTGTGTTCCAGTGATGTCATACATAAGCTGTTTGTGATATTTACCCTACCGTGTATATTCAATACTCACAAATGTCTCATCCCAAGACCGGGTAGATATTCAAGCTGTTTATTAAATGAAACTTAAACTCTACTGAATGTCACAGAAACACCAACACGACTGAATATTGGCTTTCACATAATGTGGCACAAGCACGCTAATTTAAAAAGTGTCTGTATTTATCCATGTAATACAGGCTAAAAGGTGAGTTTCTAATGAAACTGTCTGAGATTTACATTCTCTGCTAAAAATCTCTTGAAGTAGGAACAAGGTTTTTCCTTTCATCTGTCTGCCAATGCTCTTTCTCGGGCCCTTTGTGCCCTTTGTGCCCTTTGTCAACCCCTGGTCCCTGGTCCTCTTCAAAAGCTCCTCAGGAATTCTGTGCCTCTGCTCTCCAGCCCGCACAATGGTGTTCACGTTTAGCATTCGCTAGGACAGAAAAGAATGGGCAGGGATGAGAAAGAAATAAGGGCTGTTAAGTTTTAGAGAGAAAACTAAGAGGGAATGAATGGGCCACGTCGGGGCTGGTTTTAAAGGGCTGCTGTCAAAGGGCTTGAAAGAAAGGAGCGTGGATGAAGAAATGGCCACAGAGGATTGAGGGCAGCGTGATGGCTGTCAAGGTGAATGGACGGGCCCTGCTTCTCCCTCAGACACTTTCACAGGGGCCAAAGAGTGATGCAGGAGAAAATAATGGGCAAATAGGAGCAAAGAGTGAACAATGAACAGGAAACGAGCACAGAGAAATTACAAGAGCCAATTAACTTAGAAACAAACATGAAGATGGATGAGAAAAACCAACAGGAGCCAAAGCAGACAGAATACCTAATATATTATAGAAATATTACACACCATTTAAATGTAATGAGTATTTAAATTGAATAGGTATTGTGGCAAATGCCTGACTGAAGCTATCTGGAAAATTTTACCTCAGGTAACTGCACCCCAGAAATTAAAGAGCTGTCCGTACCTGCAAACCATATTATCTTAAGTATTGCAATATTTCTGGAAAACCCCTATGCTTTCTTTATGGCTATGGTGACTTAAAACTGAGAATATTAAAGAGGTGTGTGTAATATGTGAACATCTAGGCAATTAAAATAATATTTTCCAAAAGCAGGTCATCATCTTTGTCAGGTTTGTTTTAATGTGATTTTCTTCACTGAAAAGTGCTTCAATACTCTTTCTGCTCCTGTAACATTTTGTCTGCGTTTACAGTCCAAATAGTATGAGAGCAGAATTTCTATGAGGAGCTGAACTTATCAACAGAGAAAGCTTTCCCATAATGCTTTGAAAGTGTGCCATGGATTCTTGTAGGCAAGTAAAAGGATGTATACACAGAGTAGGAGGGTATGGGGGTGGGCTACTTTGGTGGGAAAGTTTGGATCTAGAGTGGTGAAAGTGAAGGTCTGAATGACTGTGTGTTAAAGTCTAGAGAGCTAAAGCTCTGATGCTATTGAAGGCAATGCAAGTGGATCTGATGTAGTTCTCTGAGGACATCTGGGTCTCCGGGCATTTAGGGCATTAAGTGAAGACTTATGGAAAGTCAAAGGTCAAATCACTATAAATAAGCCATTATTTTTCATTAGTGTCATCTTCATCAGTTCACACATTAAGAGGAAACCTGGTCTATACGAGACAGACAGCAATGTCCTCAGCCCATGAGAACTACGTAATTATTTGCTCCTGGCTTGAGGAACTGCAAGATTAGGTCAATCTACATCAATCTCATTAGGCATTGACCTAATGAGGATAGATGCCAAAGCACACAAATAAACAACCAGCTCCTTAAACCCCGTACCCCGTCTAGAATCACATGTTTGGCTTAGAGATTAACAGACACTGGCTATATGAACATGAAATGAAAAACTGTCTAAATGTCATGGTTTTAATAAACTACGTGATATCAAATGGTTGCAACCCAAACCTGTTCTATTATGGCTACAGTGAGGTAAACTTGACAAACAAGTCTTCTAGCAGTAGACTGTAAAACAATGTCAAACAGAAGATGAGCAATATACATGCACACGGAAAGTGGATGGTATGTGCTTGATATCTGCATGCCATTAAACTACAAGAACATTTTTGTTCAGCCCGTTTGAAATGAGATATAAAACAGGACTACAGAATGAATACCGAATGAGCCTTATTCAAGTCAAATTGCAAAACCTGTGCCAGCTAACCAATATCAATGTTAGCAGAAATAGTTACATACATGCATAACTAAAGCATAAAGACCTCACGTCCTCAGATACTAAACAAAGACACTATCACCACCACTTTAAAGCTACCGATTACATTTCCACTTAAAGGAGGAATACAACTGGACAAGCAGCCACCCCTGAAGATATCTTCAGAATTGTGTTTGAAACAAGTGGCAAACAGTGACAGAGACCGTCACCGTTTCTGTGGCAGAATCTCCTTTGATATGCGTCCACATGGCAACTATGTCAGACCTGCATCTTTTTTCAGCAATTCCCAGTTTATCTCCATTGATCTGTTGTCCACTACACACCTTAGAGGTCTTCAGTCAATAGCTGGATTGATCCAATCAAAGCTCAGTAAATTAGGCACTGTTGATTACATTAGGCAATAAATTCACTTCTAAATGAAAATGAAGAAATAAAATTAGATTACACTTTGTAATCTAGAGAACACTTTGACCAGCATGCACAGCTACCAAATACCACACTTTTGGGTGTGACTCCTGTATTTTGTAGTACTTTACTACAAAACTTTGCAGTGTGCAGTTCTTTGCAGTGTGTATACCGCTGAAGAGTTATGAAGCTAAATACAATTTAATTTCAGTTTTATTTTGTTTTTCTTGACGAAAGCTGAGAGCAGTTAATTTGGCATGTGCAATGATGGTGATAAACTGCAGTCTCACTGTAAATGACTTTTAGATTGATATCAAAAGCTCATAATTCCAATTTCATAAACAGACTTCAGCGTAGGTGCAGCTAGGCAGAACAGAAATGATCAAATCCAGCATTTAAAAGAATCCTGCTTTTACAAGGGGCCGGTTGTGTTTGTAATGTAAAAATACAGCGGGACACGGAACCGAACAATAAACAGTATTTAATGAAAAGAAGAACACAAACACTAACCGTAAAAATAACGAGACGACGACAAGTGCAAAAACAGAAGTGCAATACAAAACAAACCACGATGAACATACAAACAGATCCGGGGCAGAAGTATCAAAAGGGGTAATTCAAAATCGTAATCCAAAATCCAAAGTCCATAAATCCAATAAATCAGAGACTCCACAAGGAATCATAAACACGAGAACACCACCGAACAACATCAAACTATAACCCACGCCCAAACATACAAAACCCGGAATACACACACTAATCACGGTGACACAGGTGATGACGATAACCAGGAACAGGAAGTGAAGTTCCTGTGTCAGGTGAGGACCACGTCACACCACATCACACCAAGATGGCAGCGTCCACATTCGGAGATGAAGACACGGTCGAGTTGCAATCGCTGCAGGCAGAACTAGAGGTCGTAGAGAAGGTGATCCAGGACCTT
>JAZGTJ010015810.1:0-13117 GCA_036877575.1 Botia almorhae | reverse complement strand
AAAAAAAACAGAGAAGTCAAACTTGCAGACAACAAAGCACTTGTCTGCAACTATTCAGGTGTTATTTATTGCTGTTTACTTAAATCAACGTTGATCAACATAAATCAACCGACTGATTACGAGACTGATAACAAGTTTCTCTTGTTCTGACAGCAAAAAGGTACCTCCTATGTTTTGAGGCAGAGGCTGGGTAGGGTATGTTCAGGGTACACTTTGAAACTGGTGCTAAGTTAGCATTCAAAAGCCCAAATGGATTCCAGGCCTGTGTTGTACACAGTGTGCGCTGTGTCAAGTGTTAGCCTGTCTGGGTATTGTTTATTGCTGTGACTTCCCCTAACCTGAGGGATCTCAATCCATTCACTAACACTGACAAACATTCCTGAGTGTGAGTCAGTAATAGCAATTTTCAGTAGAGGCGCACACACAGCACTTTTAAACCCCTTGGCAAAAAGAAAATGCAAGACATGGTTTGGGCCATGGCATATTTTTGTCACCCTAAAAGGGCTTTTGGAGCTCCTAAGTATGTTCAGTAACATAAGAAAAAACAGACCGCTAATCCAGTCAAGGTTCAAACACAGAGCCCAAACCAGACACGGATGCTCAAGGCTCAGAGTCAGCTGTCTGCAACTTCCAACCTCAAATCCTATAATCATATTTCCAAAATATTGCTGAGGTTTTCCTCTCAGAGGAGTTCCTTGAGAGCTGTGGCTAATAAAAAGAAATTAGTGAGGAATCTGCTTTTGTGTCATTTTTCTCTACTAGGGACCACACATTACTGGTGGGATGCTGTGTCGGCACGTCGAGTGCGGGGGCCGGATGGTTGAGGAAGTAACAGGTGACAAAGAACATACGCAGGCTCCCCCCTCCCCACAGCGATTCTGCGTGGAGAACACTGCTCATTCTACTTGCACGGAACAAGCCCAGGCAGGTTGTCACGGCAACAGTGAGGGTACATAGCACCGGAATTCCATGTATGTGTGTACGTGTTTGTGTGAGTGTGCTTTATCTGCATGTACTTAGAAGTCCTTTATGTTGAATTAAGGCAAAAGACGCCTCTCACGGTCCAGAAACAAACCTTGTGAAGCTCAAGTTAAAATTCCCCTCACAGTCCCTGCGCTGAGCTGTCGTTTAACTGCTGTTGGCTTCTCAGGGAATGGTTCCGGCAGTGCTTTAATTACACTTACTGGGCTGTGTTTTAAACAATGGTTTATTTCAGAATTCAGACTCTCTCATTTTAAAATGAAGTAAAACTTGAAATGATGCAGTAAAAGAAAGATAAGTGTGTAAATTTTGTTTTTCAGTCTGTTTCATATTTCACATTCCCGTTGGCGTTAGTCAGATGATCTTGACCAGACATGATTTATTATGTTGTGTGTGAGAGTGTAAGTGTTTTATGTTCATAGGAAGTAGAGGCTTAGGGCTTGAAACCAAGGCCTAATTAAAAACTGAAGCCCAGATTCAACCATGCTCAACAACAACCTAATCATAATCAACCAAAACAACCACTTCACGCGTCAAATCTAACACCTACACGAATGTGCTTGTATTTGTATATCTGTGGTTGGGTGTCTGCAAAGATGATGAGGTGTGTCAAAAACAAAACAGCCTGATGAAGACCAAGTGACATGCAAAGAACCCTGGGAAATATTAAACTAAATTGTTTTGTAGATGCAAATTTTGTTCATTGCTAACATCGTAACATGGGCGTTTCACAAAGATTAACCTGTTCCACAGAAACACTCATGTAAACAAATTACTTCATTGAGGTCACGTGTTGTTGTTAAATATTAAACATGAAAAGCTCGTATATGATCAGTTACAAATATTATAAGGTACAAAACCTGCCTTGTCATTACTCATTTATGTCACACCTAACTTAAAAGATTGTAATAAAACACATGCACACACACACAAAATGGCGATTCCTTACTGTCGTCTTCAATCTATCAATTTTATTACCACTTTTCCCCCATTCAAACACTTAATTAGATTCTTCCCACTAGTCCCTCACAGAGCTTAGTAGTAAACATATACACAATAGCCATTCCAAAGAAGAAGCTATTGTAACTGAGTATTTGCCTTCTTGGAGAGGAATCTCTTTCTTTCTTTTTTCCTTATTCCCGCCTTACTCAGGGGTGGTCTGGTGAAGATAACCCAGCAGAGAGGTGCTGATACAGATCAGATTTGGAAAATGGACCACTAAGCACAATCATAATGAGGGAAAGGAAAATGGCATCAAATCCACCCTAGATATCCAAAAACCAGATGAATGCTAATGAATAAGAAACAAGTGGAGAGTTTTGGTTAATGGAATAATTACAGTAATGACAGGGTTACTGATTGGTGGACAGATTATTAAAATACAACTTGACTTCTTTATCAACAATCAGAAAAACAACTGCCGCCATCTGAAATACGAACAAGCTACTGTTTCCACAGTTCTGATATTCACAGTTATGAAGAGGTAGATGAGTTTGTGCTGGTAGGCAAAAAGAGAGAGGAACTTGGTTGTTGTATAATTAATCAAGCCCGCGCAAACCTAAACAAACAGTGTTTTATGATATATATATATATATATATATATATGAAAGTGTAACGATTCTAGTGATGATGCATTAACAGGATTGTTGGCGCGTAAGCAGTATTATTCTGTGACGCATTTATTGGGGCCACGCCCCCTCGGCTCGACGCGTGACTCTCTTCTGTAGGTCACACCGCGGTTATTTAAACTGATCTGGCGTGGGTTTGTCACGACATCCACTTCTCAAACGTGTAACACAACTCGCTGCCGTGAGAGTAGCCGGAGCGCCTCTTCGTCTCTCATGCAAATCGGTTCACAAGAGCTTTTTCAATTCTCCCTTCCTCCATTCTTAAATACACAGACCCACGGACACAAGCTGCTTGAAAGCTTCCCTATTTGCCTTTATTAGCCGATAACAGAAAAATGGAAAACGTTTTTAGACAAGGCTACATAGTAAAATGATTTATGTTGTAGCGTGTTTCTGTTATAGCGCAGCCTTATAAAACGTCCTTATAATTAAAAGGAAATGAAATGACCTTGTTATAAAATAAGAGCTACATCATTATTTGTCCTTTCTTCGATTCCTATTTAAATCTGGTCTTATTTCCTTTAATAGGCTGCTTGCATGAGGTTGCTGAAACAATTGTCAGGTGCCTTATGTTTTACAGCCCTCTCTCACGAAACGAGGACGATAAGCGCAGGGCAGTCACGCCACTACCGAACATGGCGTGATGTCAGAGGCAACACACTGGCCATCAGCTTTAATTGATTCTCGGGATTGTTTTTACACACGTTCGCGTGCAGACAGCACGAAAAGACCATTTGGTTTTGGGTCCCCCGGGAGGCACAAATCCCTCAGGACAAAAGCGCAAGGCTGAAAATTGCACGGAGAAACAAAGAGAAAACTTTACAAGCCTATTTATTAAACACATATTTTATTACATATCTGCAATCTGACAGATAATTAACCAAATACAAGTCACATGCGCGTAGTTTGTTGTTTTATTTTAGTTTTCTATTTATTTCTTGGTATTTTATACAATTTAATATGTTCCATTTCTCACTTCTTACTTCTCACTTCTTTGTTATTTTAATCCATTTATATTTAGATTTTAAGTCGTTCACTAGTAAAGCTCTTTGACTTTTATTTTTTATTTCTTTTTTTAATCTCGTTGCAGTTTTGTAAAGCATTTCTTTTAAAAGCACCTTGAACTACCTTTGTGTGTGAAATTTGCTATATAAATAAACTTGCTCATTTATTCAACAGTAATTTCTGACAAGATACTTGAACTACTTGAATGGAAACATGCAGTTACGATTTTACATCAATTGAAATATGTCAGCGTAAACTGCTGTGCTCTCTTAACTGTATTTCCTATCATTGTGAAATCCAATTGGAAGGCACATCGTTGTAATTCTAATCGGTACTTTTACACTTTAGACTTGTTTTTACACTTCCCTCTTTGCTTTACTCGCTTTGCTTCCCTACTCTCACACACAGACGCTATCAGTGAACGCACGCATCCGCGACGCACGCACGCACACCCTTTCGGCAAGGTTCTATTTACGTGACACACTTCCCCATAGCGTGCCTGCATTACACTATAAACGCAAGCGTCCCTTCCCTACGGGCATATTGTCATTACAGTCTGTTAGATTAGCACGACATGCAATCAACTGATTAATAAATTGTGTTCAAATATTACATTTTGGCGTGTGGTAGCGTTTATTATTATTGATTATTGACTGAGGCAATAATACATACGTGTAACATTCTTTAATCTTAACTACCTCATTGTTAAATAGCAACGTCGGCAAAGCAATTCTGAGTTAGATTTTACCGCTCATTGTCTGCATGATTAAAAAAAGCAGAAAGATACCGAGAGTACTTTCCCTAAAGCCCATTCGCTTCATTTTTTATCACGCACGTCCATTGCAGTTCTGCAGTAACGGTGGGTCATCACTAAGGCAAAGAGTATGTAAGGTAATCCGTATTTATAGGCATGATTCACCAACAGCACAGCTCACGGAACACCACCTAGAAACCGTAAGCCATATTCCTAAGGAAATTAACGAATGAGCACGAAATGTTATATAAAAAAGAGTATATAAAAGATCGAGAAAACATACTCAGTTCAAAGATCACGATAGTGCCTCCGCTGTTTGCGTAAGCACAACGTTGATACCATGGAGACTGCGTAACACTTAAGCTCCCCTTGCGTATCACTCGGCGTGGTTGACAGAGTAAATCAGGTGCACTGGTTTATACGACTGGAATTTAACACTTTCTGTAAAAATTCAAACTGTTAAAACTATGTGTATGGAAATATCTTGAACACACTTTTAAATTCTATTTAACTAAACCTTCGAAAGTTGCACATTATTATGTTAAAGCTTGAACGTTTATCTATGCTAGGTCATATGTTTTGGTGTGGTATTAGTTCTGGTAAAACTCTAAAGAGTCATGTTTAATTTACTTTACGTATATAGTATATGTAGTATATAGTGCATAGTATATAGAATATAGTACTTTATATATTGTATTTTATGTGCTATAGTCATTGTATGAAAGCATCACTCTTTAATTGTGTCTGTCAGTACAACAACATCTTCTTTCCTGTAGAGGAGACCCAGGGATTGAGCTGATAAAGAGGAAATGGAGATACACATCATCTCCAACCCTTAAAAATACAGCAGGTAAAAACATTCATTTCACAGGTTTCACACCCCTGCTGTGCAGATGTAGTTGCGTAGGTTCTCAGTTTTGTTATTATGGACACAGAGTCTCTGCATGACAGAGCGAAGTTTGATGCTTTTGTGTCAAAATGATGTGGCACTGGTGGCTTTGTGTCATATAAAGGTCATGTTAAGTTCATAAAGTTCATATTCAAAGTTCATTCAGATCAACTTCGGATACAAGACTTTAGATCAACAGGATTTTAAACAGCAGTTTTTTCTTATTTTACAAAGCAGTGAAATTAACATGCTTGTATATTAACTGCACTGTCTGCCAAGAACATGGTTACACTACAAAGAACACTGGTTAGCCCCTGTGAGATGGTTAGTCTTGCAATAGGGAGGATCCCATTTGCTGGGTATACTGTGGCCCAGATGCATGGCATACCTCTTGCAGGGTAAACACAAGGTCAAAAACACCCTCTTGCTGTTATCCTTGGGCTGTGAACAAATAATTATATATGCATTGTAAAAATACTTTTAAAAATTTACTTTTTCATATGTTCAACATTCTGTAAATTCACAACAATTTTGTAACTTTATCTTTGCTGTTAAACTCTGAGTGACTTTTATTCCTGTTTTTTTTTGCCTGGGTTTAATGTCCTGGCTTTGATGTCAAACCGTTACAATCTTCCGAAAACCAAGCACGTTGCAACTGTTTTGGGATTTCCAGCCTTTCCTCTATTAATTTTTGATGTTAGCGTGGCAAGTAGCTCCACTGTGACAAGAGAAGTGATGGAGATCCTACTGAGTCTCGCTATGGGGCCTCTCTCTCAGCTCTTCTGCTTTCTAAATAATGAATAAGACAAAAAAAATGCCACATTTTTTACCTTGGGACACATAAGAGGATAATGGCAGCAAGCGTTGCGTGTTCAGTTGCATGATCATATCCTCAGCTTCTCAATAGCTCCGCTTCAACGCACGAACAGCCCTTCCCGTCTGGCCTCTTACCTGCCTCTGCTGAGGTTAAAGTTTATTGCGGGGGAGTAAATAAGATTAGTGGTTATTTGGCTAGTTTCATTAAACCCTGCAACATAAACCATGGTTGTCTGATTTTTAACTGTTAAAGGTGAACAAAATGCTTAAATTTGACTTGTTGACCTCGTCCACAAACGAGGGGCTGAAGGAAGAGACTATCAAGCTTTATATTATCCTCCTATAGGACTATTAATAGATACTAAGGAAATGAGATGGGAAGGCAAGGAGATGCCTGAATTGACACAAGGGTAAAGTAAGCTGAGGCTTATATACTCTGATGGAAGTGTCCCTGGGCCTCTAAGTAAAACCTATAGATTACATATGAACCCACCAACCTCAGCTTTCCTCATTTTAAAATCCAATGCTGGCTTTGATGAACAAAGCACAAAGAAGGACAAAAAGCACCCCATCACCACCATGTTGTCTCTGTGTGTGTTGGGCTGTGGATCAACGTGCGGTCAAAGGTAGTTTTCCCAGTCACTGCCCTTGTTCTTCCTCCATGTGAGGAAGTGTGTGCGAAGACGGAGAAAAATTAGGGAAGTGGGAAACTCATCCAGGCGTCAAATGCACCCACGATTGCTGAAGGCCATTGTCTGACTGACACAACACCCCCCCCCCCTCCCCCGACCCAAGTGCCCATCTACAACCCCTCCTCCTTTCCCTCTGCCAACAGCCATCCTGGTCTCATGCAGTGTGTTGGCACAATGGGTCCAGATGAGAATCTCGGCGTTGGCTCATGGTACAGTGAGCACCATGGGGGGTCTTTATCTCCATGAAAATCCACAAAGCTGCAGTCACGAACGGCCCTCTCAATCACCCAGACATGCTTGCCAATCACACACTTGTATCCATATGGACAAACACACTCATAAGAAACACACAACCATTTTGAAATAATTTAGAGAAATTAGGAGATATACAAGTTCTCTAAGCAGCTTTGTAAGCTTTTTGTAAGCTCTGTGTAAGCACTTAATCAGCAGTGTCTGCGACTACTTAATAATTAGCAAGAGATGAGGCAGCAACAGATACTGAACCTAGTAGGAGCCTAGTTATCAGACAGCATACCCATAGGCCATTTTAATATTGCTGAATGAAAAATTTCAGGTGGAGTTTTGTGCTTCTTTTTGCAACTAATGCATTTATTTGTGCTTCCACTTTGCTTTGCATCAGAAACAAGATTTAAATGCATAGCTGTCAGAAGAAAGTCATGAGTTCCTGTGCGTGATGTTTGTTTGGATGGAGCTGTGGTAATTTGCAGAAGTATTGAGGGTATGTTGCGTGTCTGTAACACTGACCTATTTCTGCCATGGGATTTGACAGGGTTCAAATGGAGAGCGGGGAGGGGTGGGCTGAAAAAAGGATTAGGAGTCTGTTTTGAGACCTTTGCACGCACTGTTCTTTCCTACCTACTGCATGAGAGAGTCCCTCAGTCAGGACTAAAATATTCCATTTACAGTTAATTATTTATTTTCACTTGATAATAATCTTTCCTGTTATTTTAAGATGCCCTGCGTAGTCATATGTTTATTTCATCTGCGCTTTTCTCATAAAAGTTTTGGGAAGCTCCATCTTAATAATTTGATATACAAATATGCATATATCAAATTATGATATATGAATATGATATTTAAGGTCACATATTTAAGGTCACATTCTGCATTGATGTGACTTTAAATATGATGTGGATACTTTTTGCATCATTAACAACATTCACAGAATTGCATTCTGTTTGTTTGAGTGGCCTGACCATAGCAACATTGGCTCAACCAATAGGGACTTTGGAGTGGGATTACCTGTTTGTTTATGTAACCCAGTTAACAGGAAACGTTTTCACAGTTTTTGTTACTTAATGGAAGCGTTAGGGAAATTGTTAGCAAGGAATGAGGTTTGAAATTTGTTTGGAAACAAACAAACAAACCACTCTATACATTATTCTCAATTATTTTAAATAGTGTAATTGGTTATCTGTGTTAACCTGTTAATCAAATACTTTTACTGAACTTGAGTGTGTCATGTTCTTTCATTTTTTTGCTCTGAATATTTTTGCAGAAACAAACTTAGCATCCGTCTTCAAGACAGAGCTTTATATCTGTAAAGTATATTTGAAAGCAGGTGTGCGGCGGACAGTGTGAATGTGTGTGTTTCAGCACTAAGCGGATGTGACAGTACCAGGGGCAAGGGTCTCCCAGAGGGCCATTACTGTCACGGGAACACATTCATACTGGTGGCAGACATCCCCCTCAGGCCGGCATGTGCTTGTGTGTGTAAGCCTATGCGTGTTTCTGTCTTTAAATGTGACTGATTGCATGATGCAGAGACAGAGAGAGGGATCAGAGTTGTTTGTTTCTTGCGGATGTCTGCATTTTCCAGGAGGCAGAGGATTGCATGTACGCATGTCTGTTTAGACAGTTGGGTAAGCAGGATCACAGATAGACTTTAACTGAGACGAGGTCAATCTCACAGACCAGTGTGTGTTTTATGTGTGCGTGTGTGTGTCTCTCTCTCTCTCTCTCTCTCTCACTCTCGTAAAATCCAGTCCTTCCAACACTGCAAAATCCTAATCAAAATCTAAATTATTTTTTTACTTCTTATCTTGTATTTTATGTTTTAAGCATACTTAAAACAAAGCGCATATGCTTGCTAAGCAAGTTACATGAGATGTTAAAGAGTATTTTACAAACTGAAATACTATCATTATTTACTCACCTTATGTACTGTATGAATTTCTGTCTTCTGTGAAATAACATAAAGATTTTTTAAATCTTTGCTGAAAAAAATCTTAACCTACAATTATTTTTCAAAAACATAAAGAACTTTGTTTCTCTACCCCTATAAGCAACTACTTTTTCTTGTTTTAAACACAAATCTGCCAATTTTTTTGGTGAGATTTTTGCTTAAAATAAGACAAATTTGTCGATGTGGTAACCCAAGTTTTATTCTGTAAAAGCAAGTCTTACCAAACACAGTTTTGTGTCTCAAATGCATTGATCTAATTTTAGGCATTAGAAATCCAATGATTGATTAAGGACAAAGCGAGAGAGATTGAAAAGAATCAGAATGACTTATTCATGAATCTGTCTATGTGCTGCAATCAGCACCATTGCCCTCCTGTGAATAAATGGTAAACGAGAGATGTAACGATATGAATGCAAATAAATAATTCTGGTTCCCCTTTCAGCAAGATCAACTCTATCACTTCTCTTTTCAGCAGCACTATAGTCGGAATGTGTCGCTTTACCGTAATCTTTACAGTAAAACTACTTAAACACAGCTGCAGTTTTGGCAAACGTGATCATGTGACCCCTTTACAGTAAATGTAACAGAAACTGAGACTACTGGAAAATAATGAAACTACAGTGCCTAACCTGCTAATTTCTGTGTGTAGTTAGCAGTGAAATGAAAGGGAGACACGTACCCAGCATTGGGCTAATCAGATCAAGGTTTATTGGGCTTTGGTGTGGTATTTGCGATCTGACAGGTATTTCTCAGCGTGGGGAGGAGTGGCATCACTAGGTTGTTTGTTAGGCTCAGAAAGTCATTATAAAGCTGCCATTAGGTTAAATGAAGTGTGACTGTGTACAGAACTGACTCATGCGATGGTACAAAACAGCACTATGAGATGCAATGGAAGATAAATTTACATCAGCTGTCTTCCCGGACTGTCTGGCTGTTTTGGGTGCGTGTAGTTTTCAGTGTGTTTCCCAGAAGTATGCAGGGCGGATGGCTAAGATTGTCCTAATATCTATTTATGAAACTCAGGGCTTTCTATATATTTTCTATAACCTTAACACTTTTGTGATCTGCATAATGGAAAAATACCTGAACAATACTATAGAACTACACTTCCTACACTGCATTTGTTACGGTGTATATTTTATCTATTAAAATGAATTCATGGGCTTGTGTGTGTATGTGTGTGATCAGATAGATAATTCAGAGAAGGCCTGTCGTTGTTGTGGCAGGTTATCTGATATTGCCCAAACTCCAACGTCTGCAGGTGCATCTGCAGGAAGTAGAGAGCGAGCTGGAGAGAGAGAAAGCAGTGAGAAAGGAGCTTAAGCAAGCCTATACTCATTTGTGCTTCAACAGCAGGAAACGTGAGTCTTAATCAGACAGTATATCCACTCCTGCACACGTCTGTTTAGTCTTGTATTAAAATGAAACTCAATGCTTTATTACATTCTTTGTGATAGGATCTGTTTACCTCATCATCTTTTACCTTTTGTGTTAAAGTTAGGCTTCAGGTTTGGGTAATCAAAGTTTGTCCTATTAGAATTGCTCATATTTAGGATTATGAATTTGAACATACCCCTAACTCTAAATATTAAACATTGGCATTTAAGTCATTAGGCATCGGTTGTTACTGAGACTGAAGGAGAGAGTTACAGTAAGTCATATTTAGGAATGCAACAGACTTGAGGGTGAGCTTTTTTGTGACAGTTTGGCACAGTCAAGCACCACTCACATAAGTACTGTCACCCTAAAGTAGAACTTAAAAAAAAGAAAAATGATACCATTTACTTTCCTTTAAAAATGTAGTTCGATTTTAAAGCCGGTCTAAAGCTTCACTCCCTATGATTTCAAACTGCCCTTTTTTCAGAGTTAACACTTCTCCTGGTGGTCCATTTTTGTCAGCCACTGTAAAGCTCTTAAGCACCCACAGGCCAAAATATATGAATCCTCTGATCCGTAGAATCTTACTCCTACTGCATAAGACAAATTTAATCTTTCACTCACTTTGCATTTCGTATAGCATCCTCCCACTCCTTGCCCAGAGGTTTTGTGGCTCTTTATAGTTTGGAGTCACATGTCTTTCTACCTGGTCTAACTCGTTAGTGACTCAGGTCATGCCCGAAAAAACGTTAGTGTATTAATAAGCCAGTTCTGGTTCACAGGCTTACATATGGGCGTGCATGCGTAGTGTTTGTGTATGTGCGATTTCGTGCATGTGTGTAATTGCTTTTTGAATGTGTAAATGGTTCCTCATGCCTTGCAGGCATTGATCGTATTAGGTCATTGAACTCCTCAGCTCTGGCTTCCCCCGTGAGTCACTGCATGCGCGTGGAGAGCCGTGCATGCGTGTGTCCTCTCTCCCAGCTGACACAGATGCCAGACATAATTATACTGATTCGGCGATCAAAAAATAAACCTTTCAACGCCCAAGCCGCCGCAGCTTAGCACAGACAGAAACTCAGAGAATGAAAAGAGAGCGTGACTGTGGATCTTATTTCATGGCTGTCCCCCACTGTGGCTGATAATTATAGCAGGTTGTGTTGTCCCCGCAAGCTCACGAGAAAAACGGAACAGTACAGTAGTCGTGCTTCTAGATCAGCCTCCGCGATTCATTCATGCCCAGTGCATTCCAGACACGACGGAGCAGCGTGCATGCGCGTGCATGTTTGGCTTGTGCATTTGCACGCTTTTGTTAGAGAGAAACAGATTGTAACAGGGGGGTGTTATATGGTGGGGCTAGACCCTCTGTTCTTCTACACCAAAAGCAAAATCACACTCATTTTAATAAACGCTAAAATCAGGTGTTGATGTAACCAAAAAACTGGGTCACAGCTTAACTTGCCAGTGACGAATTTTTTTTAAAAACAACAAATCAGCGGCAGGATCGGTTGAGGCTTTCGTTTTGACTCAGACAGTTTTGCGACCTGCTTGTGAACCCTTTGACGTGACTTAAAGCAAGACAGAGGAAGCGGCAGATGTGAGATGGCAGTAAGTGGGTCGTGAGAGCATGGCATGTAGGTGATTTAGATTTAGTTTGTGGGCAACAACATCCGTGACAGTGGTGTGAGAATGATACAAAGTGAGGTATAGAAAGGTGCTTCTTTGGTTTCTGATGCATACTTTATGCATAGCTACTGGTGCATAGTTAGCTTTTTTTAACTATTTTAACCAAACAAAACTAAGTTAAAGGTGAAGTGTGTCATTTCTGTGCCACTGAGCATCCACAAATAAAAATAATTTTTTGTGACAGGTTTCGCAAACATTTTGCCTCTGTGCCATTGGCTGGACTGAAATGTAGTCCCGCCCGGTTGCTTTATTGTTGCTATGCTGAGCTGCTCGAACAAACAACAATGTTGAAAGCACCACAGGGCCACATTGTTTACACCAGGGGTAGCCAACCCCTCTCCTGGGGGGGTCGGTACATTTTTGCAGAGTTTAGTGTCAACACAACGGCCTCTAATTTTCATGTAATCCTGAACACCTTGATTAGCTGGTTCAGGTGTGTTTGATTAGGGTTGGATCTAAGGGAAGCTAGCCTTTGTTGGCTATTGGCTCTTTAATTTTATCTCTTGGGGAAATTAACTCCCAAAGCTATTTGTAGTTATTTCTGTATGCCAAAAAGTATTTGATGTTTAGTTAATGTTCAAGTTCTAATTCATGTTTTTGTCATCTAAATAGATTTAATATAATATATGATTACATAGCACATTACATTTAGTTGATAGATGTGTTCATGTGTGTATGACAGAATGAGCAGCCAATTTTCCAGGCAATGTTTAAAATTGTAATTGTTTTTTTGTGTGTGCATGTGTGCGTGTATGTGGCTTTGGCAATGATATTAATTTGTCAGGCTGACGTTACTGTAATAGGTTTGGTGGTTTTTCACTTCCTCAGCTCTCAGCTGCAGGAGAGCATGCTATATGTCTTTATGTATGTGTGTTGATCTGTGCTGGTGTATCCGTTAGCATAGCTTCACCTGTGAGGTTACATTGAGGGTAATGTATATAAATGTTTGCATGCCTGCGCGGTTGCATACATGTCACCAGCTTGTAAAATGCAGATGTATACATATGATGTGTAAGCACACAGAGACTATAGCTGTGGCTGGCACAGGAAGTGGATGAGAGCAGTATATAGATGCAGTGTTTT
>JAZGTJ010015809.1:0-13117 GCA_036877575.1 Botia almorhae | reverse complement strand
CGCGCTCAATGCGAGGCGGGATCACATTAGCGGTAATGAGCTGATACAGGAGAAACGATACATCCTCTAACTTTCATACGGATTACTTAAAAAGAAAATATTTATTTTAGAATTTAATTGGTTTATGCAAAAGTGCACACTTCAAGCTTTCTATACGTATATTCATTATGTACGTGGGGCACGTATTTACTAAGATCTAGGTTGTTTTATTTTATTATGTGTCTGTGAAAAGAGATGACAGAGACAGCGACGGTAGATTGCGCACCCTGTCTGTTTTCTTCTTTTTATAAAAGCACAGGGTTTCATTGTTATTGTGAGTGTATACAAATAAAAATAGGCCCTTTACAGATTCGAATGGTGTATTGGTTGTATCTGTACGATCAAAAATGACGGAGCATTTTACGTTCATTTCCGCGTTATCATCAAAACATGCCTCAAAACGCGCCGGCGTGTTTGCCGACCCAAGAGGGTTAATAGTGTGGACCACTATTTTCTTTTTGATCCTCACAATTTTGGAAAACAGTCACGGGCCGGATTGAAGGCTCAGCGGGCCGGATTCGGCCCGCGGGCCGCCAGTTGATGATCAGTGTTCTACGTCCTCTTCACTTTTTCTTACAGCAAGTTATGATGCACCATCTTATTTGTTTGTGTTGAAGGCAGTTGCATGTTTATAATTTTCTTTCTGGCAGTATCTATTTTGTTATTAAAGAAATTAAAAAAATCATCCCTATTATGAAATTGACAACTGTCAGAAGCAGATGAAGCTTTATCTTTGGTTAGTTAAGCCACTGTGTTAAATAGATATCTTTGTAGATATCTATAGATATCTTTGTAGACACAGATAGTTGTTTACTTTCTTCTAAAAGATTTGTCTAAGGTGTTTCTGATCCAAGATGGCAGCGCAACAGTAGTGCGCAGCGGCCACTCTGGACACAAAATGTTTTTTTTTTGTTTTTTTTGACCTACTGTCCACATGGACATCGGAGCTACCGGTGTTCATGTATACAACTGCCAGGCACTCACAAAATGCAGAAACAACACTACAGCTACTCTACATGATTATCTGCTGGAGAAGCTACATGATCTTGGCTTGCTGCAGGAACCAGGCCTCCAGCCCTCGGCGTCACCTGATGGGAGGGGGTATTGCAAGTGGTGCGCGAGAAAGCAGAAACGCGGTAAGAGGGCGGGGGTCCGCGCTAGGCTAAAAACAAACGCTAGCCGGCCGGCTCTCCCATCAATCCATCCCATCAATCTAATGTCTGTTCCCTGGACAATAAATTGAATTACATCTGACTCCAGCAAATGACGCCGCCATTCAGCTAGACAGGCTAGCTTTGTTCCGTGCCAACAGAAACACAGCTCTGTGCGGTAAGGCTCGCGGCAGTGGCTTATGTGTTTACATCAACATGGAATGGTGCAAGAACTTGGTGCTAGTGTCTAGTTACTGGTCATCGCTGGTGAAGTTTGTGACTGTTAGATGGAGACCTTTTTATTTATCACGAGAATTCACATTTGTCTTCATAATCGGAGTATACATTCCACACAGTGCAAATGTAAAAGACGCACTCTGTGAACTGTATAGGGTTAATAGCAAGCTGCAGAATTTAAAACCTGACAGATTGTTTATTGTTGTCGGAGATTTCAACCATGCAAATCTAAAGTCAGTGCTTCCTAAATTCCATCAGTATGTGGACTATGCAACAAGAGGGAAGAACAACACAATATCCCTGGTGTGTAGTGTGCGGAGCTCTGCCCCAACCTCGCCTACTCAGACCACATCTTTATCATGCTAATCCCAGCATACAGACCGCTAGTCAGACGTTCCAAACCGGTTCTGAAGCAGGTGAAAACCTGGCCAGCAGCAGCCATCTCTGCTTCTCAGGACTGTTTTATACACAATGACTGGCACATGTTTAGAGAAGCGGCAACTGACGGCGACTTTACCAACTTTTAGGAATTCACAACATCAGTGACCGGCTATATCAGCAAGTACATTGATGATGTCACCATCTCTATAACCATCACCACACGCTCCAACAAGAAACCGTGGTTAACTGCAGAGGTGCGTACGCTACTGAGGACCTAAGACACCTTCAGAGCAGGCGACAGGGCGGCCCTTTAGGGGTATCAGGAAGGCAACGCGCACACACGCTCAGAAAATCCATAACTATTTAGAAACCAGCAGAGACACACAGTGTATGTGGCAGGGCATCTAGGCCATTACCAACTACAGGACAACACCACCTGCCTGTGATAGTGATGCCTTCCTCCCAGACACACTAAACAACTTCTACGCTCTGTTCGAGGCACAGAATGACTTGACGACAAGGAAGACCACCCCTCCTTTTAATGAACAGGTGCTGTGTCTAACCACGGTCGATGTAAGGAAGACGCTACATAGAGTCAACCCGTGGAAGGTTGCAATTCGCTTACCTCCCCAACCGCTCAACAGATGACGCATCACCACCACACTCCGTGACCGTGGTGGGTCTGGCAAATGGCACCATAGCATTCGGGCCCTCACAACCAGACTATGCAATAGTTTCTTCCCCCATGTCATCAGACTAAAATCAATAGTCAGAAAATGGATTAAAGGATCACATACACACAAACTTATATATACACAAAACATTCACGGCCTCTCACCCTTTTTGCACATCTTGATGCTATAATTATCTTTACACTTATGTTTACTGTTTACACTTATGTTTAAATTTATGTTTACATCTGTTACTGTCAGGACTTCGGTCTGATCGCCTGATCGTATTGTTTTGTTCTGTGTCGGAGCACACGGTTGTTTGACAGCTCGCCACATGCTCCGATGTCCGTGTTTACCCTGTCCTCTTGTTTACACGAGCTGTTCCTATTCCCGCCATCGCTATCACCTGCTCACTCACTCGATTTCTTCCCTTTATATTTCCCTTGTGTTTTCCCCTTATTGTCAGATCGTCTTGGATGTAGTCCAGTTTCCTGACCATGCTTTGTTAAAGAATTGTTAGCTTTAGCCTAGCCTAGCTGAGTCAAGTTGAGTCAGATTAGCGTAGCTTCCGTGTTAGTCTCTGTTTGTGCCAGTCCTGTCTTGTTTCACTCCAGGTCGTGTCTAGTGCTGTGTTGCTGTGTTCCAGTGTCTGCTTCCCCGCTCACCCTGTTGGTCCAGTGGCATTCTCCTCCATCCCGGACTCAGTCGTCGCCATCATTACCACCACCGGTTCCCTGCGCTCAACCCATCCAGTCCACCAGCCACTTCTCCTGCCCTGCTTGTCACCCTCTCGGGGTCCAGCCACCGTCTTCTCCCTGTCTGTGTCTGGGCTGCTTTTCCTGGGGCCGGAGTGGTTCGTCTGAGCCGGACTGTGTCATTCCTGTGTCATTCAGTGTTCCATTGACTGTTCATACTGAACAAACTCATTAAACCTGTTTGCTTGCATTTGGATTCCCTGTGTTTCTTCTGTTAGGTCCTGACAGTTACTGTCACCAGGTTTCCTTTTTGTTAAAAGAACTGTGTACTGGTTAGCTCTGCACTGAGACTGTGTCCATAGTCTGTCCCAATAGTGACTGCGGACTGGCAGGTCACCAGAAATTTACCTGTCCTGTCCGACCCACCTCAAGTCGACTCCCGGTGAGTGTTGCTTTCACTTTAAATAATCAGAACAATGTAATTCGCATTCCCGTATCTCTCCCCCTACCTGATATGATGATAAACACCTCTGCCCTAATAGATTCCAGAGCAGCTGCTAACATTTCGCTCGAATTAGCCCAGAGTAATAATAACCCCTTAACTCCTTGCTCTTCTTCTTTAGAAGTAGAGGCGCTAGATGGTAGGCCTCTGGGAATAGGCAAAGTGGACTTCCTGCAACTTTGTGTGGGCGTGCTTCACTCTGAATCAATCCGTTTGTACACTATCTCGTCTCCTACCCATACTATTATTCTGGGTCTGCCCTGGCTGCATGCATATGAACCCTCCATTTCATGGAATGATGGAGAAATGGCTCATAGGGGTAAGGCCTGTTACGAATCCTGTTTTCAGAAAGTAGTCCCCGTCCAGAGAACCCCAAGCACTAGTGGTAGCCCACCTAATGTGCTAACTAATATCCCCTTCTAGTATGCTGATCTGGCAGTTGTGTTTAGTGAGGAAAAAGCATCTCAGTTACCTCCGCATCGTACAGTAGACTGTGCTGTCGATTTAGTCCCGGGCACCACTCCTCCCAAAGGTCGCATATTTCCATTGTCTCAGCCTGAGTCTGTTGCCATGCAACAATATATAAATGAGGAAATATCTAAAGGCTTCATTCGCCCGTCAAACTTGCAAGCATCTGCAGGCTTCTTTTTGTAAAAAGAAAGATGGGGGACTGAGGCCGTGTATTGATTATCGTGGTCTCAATGAAGGGGATGAGTGGAAAACAACGTTTTCCAATCATTCATGAATGACATATTCTTTGATATGCTGTACAAGTGGGCAATTGTCTACATTGATGACATTTTAATTTACTCCGAGTCCCTCCAAGAGCATGTAAAACACATTCGTTTAGTGTTAAATCGACTAATTGAGAACAACCTTTATGTAAAAGGAGAAAAGTGTGAATTCCACACTACGTATACCACTTAGTCAAGAGGGGGTGGCCATGGATGACAAGAAGGTTCGAGCTGTCACTGAATGACCCATCCCTAAGACAGTGAAGAAGCTACAATGCTTTATAGGTTTCGCAAATTTTTATCACAGGTTCATTAGGGGTTTTAGCTCGGCAGCTTCCCCGTTAACGTCTCTCACCAAGCGTCACCCCAGCAAACTAGCTTGGAATGATGCAGCAACTTGGAATGATGCAGCAACCATTTGCAGAACTAAAAACATGTTTTACCTGACAGACTGTTTTACGTCATCCTGATTCCGAGCAACCTTTCATAGTCAAGGTTGATGCATCTCCCCAGCCGAACAGAATTGAGACGTAGAAAACCAAGAACTGCTAGTCATCCAATTCGGGGCTGCACACCTGTTTACCCTGATTACAGATCATGAGAACCTTGAATACCTACGTACAGCCAAATATTCTAATCCCCGTCAGGCCCAATGGTCCTTGTTTTTCAGTCGGTTTGATTTTACTGTTACCTATAGACCGAGTTCAAAAAACACTAAGGCTGATGCCCTCTCACGACAGTCTGACAAAGCTCCTGAGTCCTTATCCCCTGAGAACATTATCCCCGAAAGGATTTTAGTCACCCCAGTTCAGTGGGATCTCCATACTGAAATTCTTAATGCTAATTAAGCACAACCCTGCCCCACCCCGTGCCCCGAGAATCTGACTTTATCTTCACTATTACAGACCATTTCTCCAAGGCATGTCATCTGGTACCTCTCCGTAATCTCCCAACTGCATTTAAGACTGCTGAAATCTTTTTCAGGTTCTACGGTCTACCAGATGACATAGTTTTGGACCGGGGTCCCCAATTTACTTCACATGTGTGGTCTTCTTTCTTCAGAAGTTTAGGAGTTAACAATCTAATGGACAGACCGAACGTCTAAATCAGGAGACCATCAGGTTCCTTCATTCTTACTGTAATCAATATCAGGCTGTTTGGAGTAGGTACTTGATGTAGGCCGAATATGCTCAGGACTCTTTGGTCAAGCCATCAACTGGGATGACACCCTTCAAGTGCGTCCTGGGCTTTTAACCTCTGCTGTTTCCATGGAACCCACAGAACTCCCAGCAGTAACCGACTGGCTGCAGAGCAGTGAAGAAGTCTGGGAGAGAGCGCACACCCACCTACTCCATGCTGTCAGACACAACAGGCCAACCAACGTCGACGGTCCAGACACAACTTCACTCCTGGTCAGTGGGTGTGGCTCTCTACTCGTCTTCACATTCCCTGCAAGAAGCTCAGTTGTAGGTACGTGGGTCTCTTCAAAATGATCAGATTAATCACTTCTGTTTCTGCTCACTTAGACTTACCTAACCGTATTTCTCCCACTTTTCATGTCTCCCTGCTCAAGCCTGCTGGCGCGCTGGCTGGAGGCCCCGCCTATCGTGGTGGATGGCGAGGAGGCTTATCGAGTGAATCAACGCCCCAACTCCAGACACCACGGTGGCAGGATCCAATACCTTGTCGACTGGGAGGGGTACGGCCCGGAGGAGAGCTTGTGGGTCAATGCTGGGGACATCCTGGACCCCACACTCATCAAAGAGTTCCACAGGGCCCATTCGGAGAGGCCAGGCCCTCGACCTCGAGGAAGACCCCAGCATCCTTTTTTTCCTCGCGTCAGGAGCCGTTGCACGGGGGACTCTTTTACAGAGGAGGTTGTTGCGCCGCCTCCTCCCTGCCACCAGAAGGAGTCTTCGCCAGAATACTAGTTTCATCGCGGACTACATTTTACATGTTCCCCGTACCTAGGACTGATTAGTTCCTGTTTGCCATTTGTTTCTAATCAGTCCGGTTACTTAAGCCCAGCTCTGCAATGTGCTCATAGCGATCTTGTCTTGCCTCATCAAACATTTCAGAGCGTTCCCCCTTGTTGATTTCTTGTTGCCATTTGGATTGTTTATCGTGTTTGATTGTTTGCTGCCTGCCTTTTGTTTTTGCTTTGGACTGTACTGTTGATTGTTTGCTGCCTGCCCTCACCACTGCCTGTTTACCCATTCTGATTTTTGCCTTGCTCCATTGCTCTGTTTGCCAGTGTTTGACCTGTGCCTGTTTTTGGATTACTCTGTACAATAAAAGCGCTGCACATGGATCACTCTGTCTCAGAGTCTCCGTTACAATTAGCAGGCCTTTACCTTCTAATTACTTCTAATAAAAAACTTCTACAAAAGTCTTAGGGCACTTGAACTCCCATAATTGCTTCTTGCAGCTATATATATTTTAAGTATTATTTTTAGTGGTGGTTGCGAAGAAAGTACTCTCTTGCATGCTTCTTTTTCTGGACCAAAATTTGTAACTTGTCCTGCACAGCTAGCTGAAGACCCACAAATGAGGGGTCAAATCGACCGGCTTATTGAGGAGAGGTGAACATAAAATATGTTTAATATTATTTTCGTTACTTATTTGCAAATAAACATTTATGTGTCTAAGTACAAGACCTTTATTGAACAAGCTAACACTAAATATTGTACTCTTCCAAACATGTTTGCTGTAACATGCCTTTATGTTTTGGGTGGTATTGTTTTGTCAAGTGTTTTCAATCAGCAACATGAAATTGTCCACTGCATTTTATTTAATGTTCACCAGTGTCACACATAGCTCTCTACAAAGGCATTTATTGTTTGGAAGCACATAATGAAACCTATTAAATTAAACTCAGAATATTGGCATTTAAAGTAGACGTTTGACTTATTTGATTTGTAGACCATGCATGTTGTTCCAGTTTTATGTTTTGTGGAAATTATTACTTGAGGAATGTTTTAAACAATTATAAAAAAAATTGATTTTATATGGAATATGAAACTACTGCTAAGAAACACATTATAATAATAAAAATGGTTTTAAAGCACTTAATCTAGCCACAGGGGTCATAAGCCAGTGACTTCGGTGCCAGTCCCAAGCCTGGATAAATATAGAGTGTTGTGTCAGGAAGGGCATCCGACGTAAAACTTTGCCAGATCTAAATATGCGAATCATCAATCAGAATGTCATACCGGATCGGTCGAGGCCCGGGTTAACAACAACCGCCACCGGTGCTGTTGATCTACAGGGTGCCGGCGGAAACTGGGCTACTGTTGGTCAAAAGAGAAGAGTAGAAAGACGCGTGAATAGGCAGAAAGAGAGGGGGAAAGCCAAGAGTGTAGGACTGAGAATAGGGATGCTGAACGTTGGGACAATAACAGGGAAAGGTAGGGAGCTGGTTGATTTGATGGAGAGAAGGAAGGTAGATATATTGTGTGTACAGGAAACCAGGTGGAAGGGTAGCAATGCCCGTAGTATTGGATCAGGTTTCAAGTTGTTTTATCATGGTGTGGATAGGAAGAGAAATGGGGTAGGAGTGATCCTGAAAGAGGAGTTTGTGAAGAATGTTCTGGAGGTGAAAATAGTGTCAGACAGGGTGATGAGTCTAAAGTTAGAAATTGAAGGGTTGATGGTGAATGTTGTAAGTGGTTACGTCCCACAAGTAGGTTGTGAGTTAGAAGAGAAAGAGAGGTTCTGGCGTGAGTTAGATGAGGTAATGGTGAGTATTCCCAGAGGAGAGAGAGTAGTTATAGGCGCAGACTTTAATGGACATATTGGTGAGGGGAACAGAGGTGATGAGGAAGTGTTGGGCAGGTTTGGAGTCAGGGAAAGGAACAGTGAAGGACAGATGATAGTAGTCTTTGCTAAAAGGATGGAGATGGCTGTGGTAAATACTTTTTTCCAGAAGAGAGAGGAACATTTAGTGACATTTAGTGTAGACGAAGCGACCTGAAAGAGATTAGTGACTGTTAAGTTGTGGTGGGGAGAGTGTAGCCAGACAGCATAGAATGGTGGTGTGTAGAATGAAGGTGGTGGTCTGGAAGAAGAAGAGATCAAAGGTAGAGAAGAAAACCAAGTGGTGGAAGCTGAAAAAGGAATAATACTGTGAAGAATTTAGACAGGAGTTGAAACAGGCGCTGGGCGGTCAGCTAGTGTTTTTAGATGAATGGCAAACTACAGCAGAAGTGATCAGGGAGACAGGAAGAAAGGTGCTAGGTGTGTCATGTGGCAGGAGGAAAGAAGATAAGGAGACTTGGTGGTGTAATAAGGAAGTTCAGGATAGTATACAGAGGAAGAGGTTAGCTATGAAGAAGTGGGAGATGGAAAAGACTGAGGAAAGTAGACAGGAATACAAGGATTTGCGGCACAGAGTGAAGAAGGAAGTGGCTAAGGCCAAGCAGAAGGCATATGATGAGTTGTACTCTAGGTTAGACCCTAGAGAAGGAGAGAAGGACTTGTACAGGTTAGCAAGACAGAGGGATCGAGATGGGAAGGATGTGCAGCAGGTTAGGGTTATTAAGGATCGAGATGGAAAGGTGCTCACAAATGAGGAGAGTGTACAGAGAGGATGGAAGGAGTATTTTGAAGTGTTGATGAATGAGGAAAATGAGAGGGAGAAAAGGATAGAAAAGGTAAACAATGTGGAGCAGGAAGTTCAAAAGATAAGTAAAAATGAAGTTAGGATGGCTTTGAAGAGGATGAAAAGAGGAAATGTGGTTGGGCCTGATGAGATACCGGTGGAGGTGTGAAAATGTCTAGGAGAGGCAGCAGTGGAATTTCTTACTAGATTGTTTTACAGAATTTTAGTGAGTGAGAAGATGCCTGAGGAATAGAGGAGGAGTGTAATAGTGATTATCTTTAAGAATTAGGGTGATGTGCAGGGTTGCAACAACTACAGAGGCATAAAATTGATAACAATGAAGGTATAGGAAAGAGTAGTGGAAGCTAGGTTAAGGAGGGTAGTAGGTATTTGTGAGCAGCAGTATGGCTTTATGCCCAGAAAAAGCACTACAGATGCAATCTTTGCTCTGAGAATGCTGATGGAGAAGTACAGAGATGGCTGTAAATGTAGATAATAGGGTTAGGTGGAGACAGATGATTCGCTGTGGCGACATATTCATCGGCCATGTGCTTCTGTTTTACGTCATTCCCCCGCCTCCTCATTCCCTTGTTACTCATCTCTTTTGTGTATATATTCCCCTCGCGTTTGTTGTCTTGTGCTGGTCCGTCTGGTCATGTAGCTCATTGTTTCCTTCTCCTCGTTCTTAGTTTGAAATTAATTTGAATATTTGTTGTTGTTCAGTGTTATTCTCGTTCACTCTTTAGTGATCCCGCTATTTGTTATCAGCTTTAGTTTGTCCTCCCTTCGAGCAGTGTTGGTGTTTCGTGTTCTTTCCTGTGTTTGTCTTTTGTTAATCATCGCAGTGTTTATTCTGTCTAGTCTGTGTTATTCGTTCCTGTCTAATTTTTAGTTTACTTTACTCTGGTTTAGTTCGTTGACTGTTTAATGTGTTATCAATTGTTGTCTAGCTTTAGTTTGTATTTCTTTTGTTTAGTTAGTTGAGTGTTTAAATTATCATTTATAATATTCTGTTGTTTTTTTCTATCATTTAAATCATAATTGTTTTTTAGTTCTGGTCTTGTTTGTTATTATTCGTTTGATTACTGTTGTTTTTTTTAGTATAAGTTTCTTTACGCCCTCTTGTGGCAAGTTTGTGGTATTTATTTATAAATTTGTTTCTTGTTCGATTCCTGTCTGCGTCTGGGTTCGTCCCGTTCCAAACCCTGACAGTAATATGATCTTAACACCCATTAATGATCCAAATAATTGTATAATTAAACCTTACTAGTTTTCAGATATCTAGTAAATGGATGAGATGAATCATATAATGAGAACAGGGCAAATGAGAGCAAGAGAGGAAAAAAGTGAGAAAGAGAAAAAGAGAGATTATAGAAGAGCCTTTGATGGCAGGCTGGGCTGTGGAAATACTAGTGTCTTCAGGGGCAGAGCACTCACTCACTGCATCAATAATGGATAAAAGAAATCTTGTTCATGAGCTGGCATGAGTTCAGGACAGAACTGACATACTGATTTCTTCCTGTGAACCTTATGTAAAAAAAATTAGTTGGTTTAATTTGCATCCTTCTCTTATAGAATTTTTCATTCCTTGTCACAGCTGCCTTCAGTTTGCTTTGTGCTTACAGATAAAATATTTTGACATGATTTTTTGTAATAAAATGTTTTCTGTACACAAAGCTTTTTTTTGTAAATAATGCACACTGGAAAAGGTGCTATAAAATAGATTTAATGAAATAAACCTTATTTCCTGAACATAATTTTACATAAAAAGCTAAAAGCATTGTGCCACAAAGTCATTTTATACATTACATCATTTAATACATTACACACAAGAAATTTTATTTAATATTTTAAAAATGTTCACCAATTGTAAAAAGTGAAAAATAGGTTTTCCAGTTTACCAAAACATTTTAATACATTTAAAATGCAACTCAGGGACATCAGTGAATATTTTTGAAGCAAGCAAAGTATTTTGAATCAGTTCATTAAAATGAAAGGATGTGTTACTGTCAGGGTCCTGGAATTCCCTGCGTTTTATGTCAGAGCATGATGTCTAAATCCTGACTCAATCCTAGTCCTGGTTCTTGAAGTCGGGATCTGGACTCATGCTCTGTGTCTTGGCGTTTGTGGAAGCACATGGTCTTTGTTTGCATTGGCCATGTGCTCTCCAGCCCCGCCCTCTTGTTTCCTCGTTGATCCCATTTTTTAGTTAATTCCCTTAACCCTTTTTCCTTCATTACCCTTTTTAGTTCCTTCCCTATTTAATGCCCTTGTGTTTGCTGTCTTGTGCCAGTTGTTGAATGTTTCTTGTGGTTCTGTTGTTCCTTAAGTTTAGTTTTTTGATTTATTCCCCCACGATGTTCCCCCATGATGAGTTTTTGTTTCAAAAAAGTGTGGCAAGAGGGGTCAGGGATGAAAAGCTCACTGATGGAAAACTAATTTTGATTTTAAATTTTAGTTGACTACGCCACCTGGAATACACCAGGAAATACCAGCCTTAAGGGCACAGGTTCGCTGCCAAAGACAGGGTGAGTATAGAGACCAGGATGAGAAAGATAGACCACCGGTACTTTATTGGTATACAAAAGAATACAAAATACAAAAGAAAACAAAATAATTACAATAATATCCACAACACCACACACATACACACCACACACACGCACTGATTCAGAACGAATTCACAACCGCTGTGAATTCAATTAAGCAAATGAGACCCAGGCAAAACAGCAGCGCCGCCACCGCAGTAGATATTCTGCCCCGAATTACAATTCACAGAAACCCTTGTACGTGCAGTTACTTGCCGAACATGGGTAAAAAGAAATTACTTACAATAAATCAAACATTACAAAACAAAAAGACAAACTATTGTACATACCACGAGAGCGTTAAGGCATCGCGTTACACATCGTCACCAATCATAGGAAATTGTGGCTATTTATATGACGACAAACTACAAACACAAATACATCAGCCTCTTGTTAATGGGCAACATTCCTTTTTAATAACAAAAACAAGCCTACCTGTGAACCATTGTGGGCGTCTAATGCACAGCAGCTGGAAAACCAAAAGCAAACTTTCCTGATGGCAACAAGTACATTAATATTACCAAACTTACCGCTTCAGAGCTACTATACATGCCTTCAATTTGCAACCGGAAAGATTTGCCAAAAACAGGAAAAAGGGGCGATATTAACACTAATGGCGCATCCCAAATCACAACACTCACGTATTTATAATCTCCAAAATACGCTCTGATAGGTTTAACGCTTTAGCATGATCCAGCCAATAAAAATGAGGATAACGCCAGCCAATAGGAATAGGGCCTACGCCAGCCAATAGGAATAGGGGCTATACCACCCTGCTACAAAAGTCTTGTTTTATTTGTAAGCTGTCTACGTTTTGTAAACGATTGCACAGTTGTCATATAAGCTGATTCTGTAACAAGTCATCCAAACATGTGCAAATAAAGGCAGATAATTAGTGATTAATGGCATAGGCATTGTTGGAACAAACCCTTACAAAGCTTAATTTAAATGTTTGTTGTTTTCAAGTATTGGATGGATCACTCAGAGGCACAGTAGTGGGATTCTCCAAAAGTGCGATATGTAGATATGAAAATGTGCTGCCTTGTGAATTATAATTACTATAACAGATGTTATTTGAAGGTTCGCTCTGCTTTAAATGCAGAATCAAAAATCGGGGTGGACTCGAGTCACATGAATCGAGACTCGACTCGGACTCAAGTCCCAAATTTGATGACTTTGATTGACTTGGACCTGAGCCCTGTGACTCGGAAAGAATTTATGATTGAGTCGTTATCACTGTAGACGGATCCCTGCAACGTGCACTTGACCCATTGCGCTTAACTATCTCCGCTGCTGCCAGCCCTGTCCTGTCTGTTTGATCGCCGCCCAGCAGACACACAGAACGCGGGCATGAGACCGTGACTGCTGCTGTTAAATGTTAAACACAGACCTCTCTTTCAGTCACATATTTGTAAATGCATGTGCATTTTATTTTATTTAGCCTAAACCTCGATTAAGTTTAAAGTTATTGCATAATCATTCGTTATTTAATTCCATTTAATTCGGAGTTTAAAGTTAT
>JAZGTJ010015808.1:0-13117 GCA_036877575.1 Botia almorhae | reverse complement strand
AAAAATATATAATATATCTCATAAAACAATTGTTTTATAATACAATTTATTTTATATTAATTTATTAATATATTTTTAGAAATGTGATAATTTGCATAATGTATGTTGATGTTTTACAAGTAAATATGCATAATAGAAAAATATGCATATGACTTAATAGAAAAAATACTTTTTGTATTTGATGTTTATTTCATGTGGTTGCATGTTAATATTATTTATAATATTAATTTAAAATCAATTCATATTTATTTAACAAAAAAACTGTCTGACAGAGAAATGATGTGATATGCATACAGGACAATATGAGTAACTGTATATTGTTGCTTTAAGAAAAAGGTGGCACAGGTACTTTACTGTACCATCCAGTAAACTTGATAAGTGATGAGCTGTGCAAGCATATGCTTTTTTACTGTATCCTCTGACCAGTTTAAACTGCAAGTTATTTAGACCAGGAAAACAAATGTATTTGTTGCTTTCAAAAGAAAACCATTGGATTACTGTGAAATCAAAAGCAAGAAATTCCAGGAAAAACACTTTATATTTGAAAAGGGTCCATTTTCAGATATAGTGATTAGATGCTAATTGAGACTACTGCGGTCACCAGCAGGGATAATATAGCACAGCAGAGACTGCGTGTGGGAGGGGCCGACAATTTACATCCATTACTGCACAACCACAAAGACCCCATCTCTCTGCCCTACATGAAATACCTTTATAAATATCTGCCAGTTCCTGGACAGAACTATAGTGAATAAAGCCATCAACTGTAAAAACTGCCACCTGCTTCAAGACTAAATGACGGACACCTGGGTGATGAATATGGAGATAGAAAGTGTGACCTGAAAGCAACCCACAGCACTGCAATGCAAACTCTGACTTATTGAGTGGTTGGGTATTATTTAGGAGTCTTGACAGAGACCAGATGGACAGCTCCATTTTTTCAGCCCCCAACAAGCTAACAGCTCACTCCAGCTTGACCTTTAAACCCGAGGTGGATTAGAACACATCTCTATTACTCAGGTCCATTCAATCCATGAGATCAGAAGCAAAAGCAGCAATAAGCAAATGGCTCTCAGCCTCTCCTGAACACTTCTAATGAGGTGTGGAAAAGGACCGCTCGCTCACATCATCAATACAGCCAGCATTGCAATGCAAGAGAAGAAATACAATAAAACTACTTTTTTATCTACAGCTAGTTACAACTAGCTACACAAGTCTTTTTTTTCAGGATGTGTAAGATGTTTTGTTCTTTCAGAAGCAGTGTAACAGATATTTGTGTATATTCCTCAATGGAAAACAATTCAAAGAGTGAATTACACAAATTGTCCTGTTTAAAAGGATCAATGGCTGTGTGTGGTCTTTTATGATGACTGTGTATGAACCTCACAATTGTCCAGACTGATAGTGCTGGATCTCAACATTAATGAACCACTGGGAGCAGGTTGCAAAATGTGCAGAGCATGCTGGGAACCCAAAGAATTTACAGGGCCTGGGGACTCAACAACAGCATGCAGTGTCACTGCTTCATACAAATCAGAGACTCACCACAACTACAGTATCACAAAAGGTCATCTTACTTATGCTGGAAAATACTAAACATCTTACTGATTCCTCAAGGCATGTATAAACATATGAGCAGAACTGTATTGTTTGCTGATTTTAACTGATATACTGTAAAGCAAAAATAGCAATACAACAAGAAGTTATCCACTTTGATTTTAAAGGAATAGGTCACACAAGAAGGAGAATTACTCCATCATTGACTCACTGTCGTGTCATTCCAAACCTATATAATTAGAATTATAACTATCTTTGTCTGAAGATCTATGCTAATTTAGTTTGAGCTGTTTTATTTAAGAAGTCATACAGCTTTGCAAACATTAATTTCAGTTTATCATGAACTAAAACTGACAATAATATATTAATAGACATTAATCCAAGTCACATGCACATAATATCACTCGGTGCCTCACAATTAGAAGCACCAGAAGAGATACAAGAGAAACATCAAAGGCTGCTTGTCTTCACTTCTTCTTACATCTTCTGACCAAACACAATGAGCCGAGCTTAATTATGTGCCAGCACAAATGAGATTCGAGAGCTGAAATAAAAAGCAAGACTTTAAGTCTGTTTCTTACACAAAGACGTCAATGCTTCAGATTCAGAAGACTTAAAATGTGGTTTATAAGAACAAATTGTAAGAAATCTGAAGCACAGAAAACAGCACCCAAGGCTAAAACCATAAATATATCCACCTGCTGCAAACCTCTGACATGGCATTTTCCAAAATCAATGACAAAAAAGATTTTTCAATGATTTAAAAAAATTAAACTGACACTAAAGATCCAGAATTCATTGCCCACAAAAATACTAAAACTGTTATCAAACATCATTTACAGTAAAGAATAACATATAAGGACACGCACAGAAAGGAGGGTATTACAGAAGGATCGGCAATAGCCGATAAAAACGAACATTTCAGCGCTCCACTAGCGCCGTCTGCTGTTCGCTTGAGCAACAACAACTAGAACACAACACCCAATGGAAAATTAAACGGGTTTTAAAAGAAAACAATTGCCAGTATAAGCATGACGCGTAGAAAGATGTTATCAAACCATTTGTCATTGCAATCTTAAATCAGAGCACAACCTAAACCATGCAACACACTTTATTTAGTGTTGTTGGGTTAGATCATAATAAAACCAGCAGTATAAATTACACTTTTATACAAGTTAGTATTATTAATTTGGTGACCAGTGTTTCATTCAGCTGTTAGAGCCACACAGACACAGGTTATCTTTTGATTAACTAGTAGTTCATGTTAGCCATACATGAACTGATTTTAATTAAAAAACAATGATTAATTATGAATTATTATTAGTATTATAATGAATTATTCCATCTATTTGCATGCAAAACTGTAATATAAGCATGCACATTAATAAAACATGCAAAGTTTTTAGCAGCCTTTATCCCTAATAAAAATCCATGCTAGCATGCGTTTCTAACTCAGTCATTGTCATATACAAATCAAATGTCTGTTTCATACACATGCAAGTGAGATTTTAATGTTAATAAAGAGCTGTGCATTGGTGGCATGATTAGGCCCAGATCTGGGCTTATGGTATTAGTTTAGTTGCAGGGAGGATGGAAATGAGCAGGGATGGATGATGGGAAAATAATTAAACTAATGTTTTGTGGTATCATTACATCAGTACATACCCAGAAAGAGCCTCTTAGGAACTTTGATTTCCTCGTCCTTACTGTCTGTTGCTTCAGACAAATAGGGAAATTAAAAATAAGAACAGAGGAAAGAGAGAAAAATATATTGTATCCCTCGATGTTCTTGAACACACAAAGTGCTAAAAGTGATGTCAGTTTAAAAAGCTTAGGAGTATAATGGTAATTACTTTTTCTTGTTTTTTTAAAAGGGTTCACACTAAGATTAAATAAGAACTTGTTAACTAATTTCAGCGAGTCTGTTTTGATTCATCTTTATAAAGGCGTGGTCACATTGACAGCTTGTAAATGGCTCTACTTTTAGTTGCTAGTAACACTCTCACATGAGCTGTTGTCTGTTGCTGAGCGTTTACATAACATTGTGGCTATACAATAAATCACTTCAGGTCACTTTGCAGCAAAGCTGTGTATGGTCATATTGTTTTTTATGGCACAGACAACAGGAAATGCTCCATTAAAGATCAGAAATATGAATTGCTTACGCTAACTGCACTAGGATTTAAGACCCTGTTTAAACAGGATCTATCTCACATGTAGAAACAGAAACAGATCTGGACTATTAGTTTGAGCTTATATTACCTTTTAAAAAGGAGTGTTCGTTTGTCGTATTGGGTTGTGCTCTTCTGAACATGCCCAATAGCACACTACCATACTGCTCAAATCTGTTTTTCCATGATGATGGAACTCCTGGATGAAATTTTGGTGATTGACATTGAATTTCGGTAGTTTAAGCAGCTCTATGCAGTGTAACATGTTATAATGCATCTAGATCTATTTTAGATTTTATTTTATAAATAATATTATTTATTATTTAGTACTTTACAAAGTAACTAACAAATGCAATGTGTTAAAAAATTTAAAACAGAGCACTGCAAAAAAAGACTATATTTCCCACAATTCAATGCAGAAAGTGTGATACAACCAAAGGCAATATCAGGCATGATTGTTATGACCATCTACTTTTTTAACTCAGTTTTTGATCTTTTCAATGGACTTTTAAAGTCCATCTTTCACACAAAAACTGGATTTAAATACAAAATCACAGTACCAAATTTGAAGATAAAATCTGGATGCAAGATGTCAGAATTAAACATCTAAAGATGTTATATCACTAAAATAAAGCAACTACTGTTTGCAACATTTATCATTACATGCTGCATACTTGTTCATATTATTTTTAAGAATAGTATGCGGTATATAGTGCATACTGTGCTGTGTATATATGAACATACAGTGCCTTGCAAAAGTATTCATACCCCATAACTTTTTCACATTTTGTCACATTACAACCACAAACTTACATTTTATGTGATAGACCAACACAAAGTAGCAGCAGGTTTTCTTCCAGGACTGCCCTGTATTTAGCCCCATCCATCTTCCCATTAACTCTGACCAGCTTCCCTGAAGAAAAGCATCTCTACAGCATGATGCTGCCAACACCATGTTTCACAGTGGGGATGGTGTGTTTAGGGTGATGAGCAGTGTTACTTTTCCACCCCACATAACGCTTTGCATTTAGGCCAACAAGTTCAACTTTGGTCTCATCTGACCAGAGCACCTTCCTTCACATGTTTGCTGTGTCCCATACATGGCTTGTGGCAAATTGCCTTATGTCTTTCTTCTTATGTCTTCTTATGTCTTATGTCTTTCTTTCAACAATAGCTTTCTTCTTGCCACTCTTCCATAAAGGTCAGATTTGTGGAGTGCATGACTTCTAGTTGTCCTGAGGACAGATTCTCCCACCTGAGCTGTGGATTTCTGCAGCTCCTCCAAAGTGACCATGGGCCTCTTGGCTGCTTCTCTGACCAGTGCTCTCTTTGCTCGGTCTGTCAGTTTAGGTGGACGACCATGTCTTGGTAGGTTTGCAGTTGTGGCATACTTGTTCCTTTTTTGGATGATGAATTGAACAGTGCTCCTTAAGATGTTCAAAGCTTGGTATATTTTTTATAATCTAACCCTGCTTTAAACTTCTCCACAACTTTATCCCAAACCTGTCTGGTGAGTTCCTTGGTCTTTATGATGCTGTTTGTTCACTAGTGTTCTCTAACAAACCACTTCACAGAACAGGTGTATTTATACTGAGACTAAATTACACACAGGGGGACTCTATTAACTAATTAGGTGTCTTCTTGCACTGGGTTTTATTTAGGGGTATCAGAGTGCAGGGACAGTGTACATTTTTATTTGCTTAAACTTTTGAAAACCGCATATCATTTTCGTTCCATGTCACAATTATGTGATACTTTGTGTTGATCTATCACATAAAATCTCAATAAAAAACATTTAAGTTTGTGGTTGTAAGGTGAAAACAACCTTGAAAACCTTGAAAAAGTTCAAGGTGTATGAATACTGTGGCAAGGCACTGTATGTACATAGCCAGTGGTTTAGTGCTGTGGCTTATACAAATAAGCTGGTGCTAACACTGATAACATGGTTTAGTAACTTAATGACACACCCCCCAAAAAACCTGAAGTAAACCTAAGGAGCTCTAACTTGCATATAGCTGATGTTTACCAAGAAGCTAATAGGTCAAAGCTCTGGCTATAAACAGGCCCTCCTTGTATGATATCCTTTCAGAGACACGTTCACTACAGAAGACACTGTCTGTGTGACTGTGTTATTTACTGAAATTCAATAACCTGTAAGTATCACTCCTAATTAAACTATGCAGTCTGCTGGTTCATGACTGAAGCTTTAAGACAATGAGCAGCGACTGGGAAATCAAGTCTGAGAGAATTTAATAAAACATCTTTTACATTTTTAGGCTTCACTTTAAATTAAATATTAAAGTATGTGTTAAAAAAAGTCTGTGTTGAAAGCAGCTTTACAATGGAAATGAGGCTATAAAGTGTCATAGGGAGGTTAAAGATTCACACCTGTGAATGAGCGCCGCTTGGTGTTGAGTTCAGTGGCTATGCGGACGTTGGTGCACAGATTCAACATTATTAACATGGTGACGATCATGATTATACTCTGCCAAAGCAGTGGAGTCTCAAAGTAACGCCCAAACCTGCAAAAAACACATGTACCGATCAGATAAAAGCCCAAATGACTGATTTGCTGTATATGACACAGACACACTTTGGGGGAGGACAAACCAGGAACTCATACTCTTGTTTCAAACAAACCCCAGTGTCAAATATTTACATGCATATTTGTAAACACAATTAACTAGATTATGGTAGGTAAACCTACCTATGGTAGGTAGGTTTATGTACCACACAGTAGTTTCCTCATATAGCAGCTGTGCTGCTGACAGACATGTTGGTTAAGGTTTAACTCACCTAAACAGTATTCTTAATATGTTGGCTACCAGCAATACCAGGCACACATAGGTGGAGAAGCCTTCAGCATTCTGAGTCCTGCTAATATCCCTGTACTGGGGGATGTATGGCACGACTCCTCCAAATATGATGGCGAAAGACGCGATCCAAGAAACGAGGTGATGAACAACATACGTGATCTGATCAAGCAGCTCATCCTCCATCATTCAGTGATGTCTTAACCAAAAACACTGAACTGTGTAAATGTGTCTCCCTGCTTATATCAAGTCACAAATGTAATCAAACGTGAACTACTCGTGACTCAAAGTTATTTATAAAAGTTAACCTTCATTTTCTTAAAAAGTAACGGATATATTCAGGAAATACGGATAGTAAATAGTGTTTTATTGTCCCAATCACCATTCATTGACACGCTATTAGAGAAAATTCATTTCAGTACTTCCTTTGTCTGGGAAATAATACTTGCGATAAAACGATGGAAACGAGTCCTCTGGGTGGGTCCACATTACATTATATTTTCTTCTGTTTTACGCACTGTGAAAAGATAAAATCACTGCTGTAAACATTTTCAAGCAACTGAGATCCTCTTTGCTAAAGCTCATAACAGCACTTCCGCGTTGCTTGACATCACTATGCTCATTACATATTCATAAGATGCGCGGTCCTAAAGCGAGTTGAGTTTCCTGAATAAATGTATAAAAAGAACCATATTAAACAGTATATAATAGTCCAGTGTTTTATTTCACAATATTCTAGTGTGAGTCTGAAGAATGAAACGAAATGAAATAATGAAATAATTTTAAAAATGAAACCTGATCTTAAATCGTAAAATGTTAATACTTATACGACATGATTCCATTCAATTTTATTTATATAAAATTATATATAATTATATATAGCGCTTTATAATGTTACATTGCTTCAAAATAGCTTTACGTAAACAAAGACAAACAATAAAACACGGATGTGTGATGTGTGTCTATGTCGAAATACAGATGAATCCATATAAAGGATAAAAATTAAATATAATTGGTGTCTTAAAACTCGAAGGTTTTTCCAGTTTTCCAAATACAATTTTCCAAAAGAATTGTTGGCTGCTGAAAGTGTTAAACACAGGCACAAAGGTCACCTATATGTGAAAGAGGAAGAATTCTTTAAAATTACAGAATTCTTGTATATTATGGATCTGATCTAAACTTAAAGACAAAAGAGCTCCTATTTTAAACACTCCTGCTGTTTTACTGTGAAACCAACACACTTGTTAAAAAAAAAATTAAACAAAACTCAGACAGGATCATAATCTAAAGCTGCCCAGTACTTGACTGCAGTGGAAATTTGCAGAACTTACCAGATCATGTCTAATACTTGTTCAAGTTCATAACATTAAGTTTAAGAAGTATTATTGGATATTAATACTGCTTTTATTAATTATATTAATAATAGTTTTTATTAATTATAGTTTTTATTAATTATATAAATATAAGCTTTTATTAACTACATTACTACTGCTTTGATTAATTATAGTAATACTAGCTTTTATTAAGTATATTAATATAAGCTTTTGGGATAAGGGTAAATGGTAAAACAGATGGATAAAGCTTCCTGTATCTGTATGTTGGGTATGAATTAGGTCTGAGAAACATATTAAAAGAACTTTCGGGGAAATAAATTAATAATAATAAATTACTATTTAAACCCAGTATTAACCATGGGGTCCCCATGGTTCCTCAAAAGAAATCACTTGAGAAGAAGAAGGATTTACTCGTCATTGGTTTATAATCAAAACACAAATTATTCAAGTAATTTCTGAGACCTGAATCTGGATGGATTTTTTCTACTGGCACAAAAAAGGCTTTTTAATGTCTGAATTGGATGAGATGGAAACACATATACATGTATAGATGATCTGGAGCAGAATGTTGCTCTGCTGATCTCATGAAACAAGCAGGAATAGAAGATCAAAACAAAGCAAGTGTACTTTATTCTTTTAATGTAGTCTTTAGTTTAAGGTAGCTAAGGGTAAATTATAAGCATCAATGATCATGATCAATGATAGACTGTTTCTGTTTTTCTCCTCAAGGTACAAAGACCAAAGGTGTCAAAGCACTGATCAGAACTGATGCAGAAGATCAATGGCGTATTTATCATATTTTTCAGACCTTGTATGCCAGATTTTATACAAGACACAAAGGAAATATTGTGTGAAATCCGCACCACCTAATAAAACCAGCTGTAGCCAAATTTGTTTGTAGGTTCTAAAAACATTACATCGGTACAGGTTCTGACCAATGTTGTAATAATTTTGCTTATAGTGTTCACATGGTGAGGGACAGAGTATTATCTATGGCAAGGTTGTTATGATTATTGACTGCTAGAGTTACCAAAACTGTTTACAAATGACCTAAATGATATGTAGCACATTATGCGACTCATCTGGAAAACAGATTAGGAGGAAACAACCAATGAAAAGTTTTTAATATTAATAACATTAAATTAATTATGTATATTTGACTGCAAAGTGCAATACTTAACACAGCATGTTTCTAAATATTGCTAAACGTATGTTTATGTTCTGTAGTTTCACTACTTATCATTACTTACTACTTACTGGTTGCTTTTGTACAATTTGGCCAGCAGGCGACGCTCTTGTTTCTTTGTTGCTTTTCAGGAAAAGGGTTTCCGCACTTCTTCCATAGTAAATTAAATCATCAGAACTGGAGCCAGATGTAGGTCTTTAGTCACAAAAATGATTTTTTTTCTATGTAGCTGTCCTCCCCCTCTTGTCATAAACATACGATCTAAACGTGCCTAGTAAAGTAAAGCCTTTCGGTTATGAAATAACCACCTTTTAGATATCATATATGAGGAGTCCATCTGATTTAAACTCTCGTTTAGAGACCTGTTTGAATGTATTAATCGTATGCATTCACCAATATTTTAGTTTCTATTTTAGAGTCTGCTTTGTCAATGACTTGTTGCTTTACGTATTTGTTTATATATTATTAACTACTTACAAGTTTTTAATCAAGCTTAAATTTATTTGCAAACAGCAACGTACATTATACACAAAGTTCGCGAAAACGCAACGACAAACTTCGGTTGAAGATTCACCCACATTGTATAGTTCTAAAAATCGCGAGTTATCGCGAGATATTCACGCTATTCACCAAAGATACGCCAAGCTCGTAACGCTCGTGGTAGTCAAAGGAGAATACGCAAGAAATGTGACGTACGCACGTGGGCTGGACCGTGAGTTGGAGAGGGGGAATGTCGATCGGCGAGAGATCGTTCACAGAGGCGGTCGGGAGCGTCAACAGAATGGGTGAGTTTTCAGTCCCTTTGTGTTTTTATTAAAGTCACTGTCCGCTTCTGCGGTTTCTCAGACTCTTGTGTAAATAAATACGTGGGTTTGCTCGCGTGGCGAGTTTAAACGTGTTTTTGAATGTGTTTCCTGAGCATATTTGTTCAAACAGATCTCGAGCTCTTGTTTCAGTCTGTTCCTCACTCTTTGTCATCGTGACAGTATCGCTCTTTCTTCTTGATTTGAACACTGTAAACGAACAAATGCACGTACAAAGACTTAACATACAGGTACAGTTGTACAGTGATAGTATCAGGGGATAATACCAATGTATTTTTCAAAAATACCCTGCTACTACCGAACGAATACCGTACTCGTATATCGGAAGCACTTTACAATACGGTTTTCATTTGTTTATGCATTAGCTAATATAAACTAACAATAACCTATTACAGCATTTATTATTAACTAATGTTAACAGAAAGATTAAAAAATAATTTAACTACAGCATTAAATTATATTTATTTTAGAAAACCTTCAAAATACTATGCTATGTTTTAAAGAGTGGGCTTAGAAAGTAAGAGACTTTCTACAATGGCTTTTGTGGTGTGTCAGGTTAAAAATCCACCTTAATTTGTCTTTCACCCTGAGCCATCTGGAAATATGTAATGAAAGCTATGCATTTGGTGAACTAAGAGTGTCTGAGATTCGTCCATGCTTGTTGCAATTCGGATGATTTAAAGTCTGAGCTAATAAGCAAATACTGATAAGCATGATCCTGGAGGACTCGTCACTTGCTATTGAATTATGTAGATTGCTGCAAATGTTTAAATGGTACAAATGTAAGCACAGAGCAAGTGTTGCACTGTACAGAATATTTTACATAACCCAGTATACACATGAATATATAGTCATGTTTGCTTTAATACACATTGCATGCCGTTGCAAAGCAGTAAAGTTATAAAACTGTACACAGCTGACCAAACATACTGCTTTTGCACATGCCTGGTTCTTTTCTTAGAAGGTAAATGATCTGACTTAACCTTTCTTTTAAGCAAGATGAGATTTATAAGATCTTAGCTTAGCCCTCATATAATGAGAAGAATTTTGTGTTATTGCACAAACCCGATTTACCATGACTACTGCTTCACCTCCTGGTTAGAGATCATGATAATTCTGGTGTGGCTGAATGCCAGTGAGGAAATTCATCCTTTATTCATCGTCATCATGTTTGGATCACATGGCTACTGCTTGATGTTGGCTTGTCTGTTTACTCCCATGTGATGGTGTGCTGTTCCCACGGGTTGACCTGGTATGAGGAGACCCAGACTGCAGCTTGTCTTCACTCCAAAGTTTTATTATGTGAAGTAAACAAACATGTAGCTAATTAGTATTTGTTGTGAGATGAACTGATAGGATGGCTTCTCGGTGAGGTCATCCTTTTGAAGAACTGCATGGATGACATTTTTATGGGCATACAGTTAGTTTGGATGGAGATCGCATGTTTCAGTTATTTTCACTCATGGGCAGCATGCTTTGGGTAATCAAGGCAGACCAAAACCTGTGTAGTCTTTATTAATTAAAACCTCTCCTGCCATTTTTATCATAGTGCAACAGGCTGCCAAAATTTGAGAGGGAGCAAAGGTCCAGTTTGATCTGATTCACCCACACTTAAATGTCACACCAAAACATTCTTCTTTATCGGCTTTATAGGCTGCAGTGTGGATCAGACTGTGCTTTTACTCACAGGTTTATGTATGCATTATTTTGTCTCTGAGGTGTCTCTAGCTTCTACTTTTGAGCATAAAAGAACATTTTTGCTTTAGTTCTTGAATGCAGATGTGAATCTGCCTTTTTTGTGCCTTTCTTTTGTGAGTTTTTGGATGTTTAAAGTATCTGTTTGGAGCATATTCTGTGACCTGCCTCATTTTGACTGTAATGAGAAATACAGAAAGTGTTGCTGTTTCTTTGCTCAGATGCTAATATGCTAATATGATTGCTGAGGCAATGGATGTCTAACTGAAGATCTAATACTGACAAGAGCTGGCAAGCCACTATTCACTATGACTGTATCAGAATGTGTAATGTAATGTATGTAGTATTAGGCCGGATAAGATAGATTTGTGGCCTCAGCATTTTTCAAAACAAACATTTAATTTGGGACTGTGTCCTCACCCAACTGTGTCCAGCAGGCCAGGCCATTTTTACATGGGCTTTCAGCAGCTTAAATGATTTATTCTTGTCTCTTCTGTCTCTTCTACTTTACTGTTTGACTGTTATGCTACCACGTCTCTTCCGGCTGTTAAGCCACACAAAACACATGTCACTGTTTCAGAACTGACACAGCAACAGAATTCTGTGTTTCCCCTGCACCTCCAGATCTGTGCTAGGTCACGTTTGTGGTCAAGTCTGCAGTCTAAAAAAAAGTCCATTCGTTCACTCAAAAATGAAATTATGTCATTGTTTACTCTAAGGGCAAGTGCAAATTAGCTTTGAGGGTTATGAATTTGGGCAAGTGAATGATGACTTCATTTTATATTCCTCACACTCAAACTGTGATTTCAGAAACATTAGAATATATTGCAAACATTGAAATATAGTTAGTATAGACAATTTGTTTAACTTGTAACAGTTTTTTTTGGCCTTTTGGAGCTTGGCAGTCCCCATTGACTTTATTATTTGGAGAAGAGCAGTTTGCACATTAAACATCCTATTGTGTTAAACATCTTTGTAGTGAAGATGACTGAATGATGTCAATTTTCATTTTGGGGGGGAATTAGTTCACAATTATGATTGTTGTGAATGAGCTGAGCCCTGTTTCCAGGCAGTGTTGAGGGGAGGCATTCCTCTATTCCATAATAACACAGAATGTGATCTTGAGGTGCATTTGCCATGCAGCTATATCATGACTGTGAAAGCCCCGACACTTTTAGTTCAGCGTTGACATGGATTTTGCCCAATCAGTAATGCTCCTGCTGGTTTAATGTTGTATAGAAAGACAGATGGATGAGTGTCTTGTCTCTGGCAGGCTTTTAGCTTTAGCTTTTAGCTTTTTTAGCTATGTCCTCTCAGTGTACCCTGTGTCAAGTCAGACTTCCCCTGTATGTGTTGTGATGTTTTCACACCTCATACCTGCCTGCTTGAAGAACAGTCAGATGACATCAGCAGGAAGTGGTGAAGAATATTTTTAACAGACAGGCAGGAACATGCTGGTCAAGTGTTTTACTTAATAAAACAGAATTTATGTTCTATGTTCAGTCACCAATTAATGAGTTAATTTTCCTGTTGCTTT
>JAZGTJ010015807.1:0-13117 GCA_036877575.1 Botia almorhae | reverse complement strand
CTTATATAATCACAGAGAAATAAATGTTAGAATGGACAAACGGCTGTTTGTGTGATACAACCCACACAATAAACCTACGGTATTGTCTTTCTGTTTGAATATCAGCATCTTGATATAATTAGCTGACACTTTTCAATTTTTTTTGTTAAATCATAATGGTTTATAATAGAATTTTAAGCTTTTAAGAATTCATAACATTCCAAAATAATGTATACTGTCACTTTTAACCTTTTGTCATTAGTATATAAGTTTTAGGGGCCTACAATTCCTTTATAAAACAAAAACATTGTAATTAAGCTTTAACCAATATGTATTTCAGTCCTGTATTTCAATGTGTTCTAGCAACATTGAGGTCATTAGTTTGAGTCCTTGATGCGCTGTTTAACTTAAGTTGACTGTTAGTCAAAGCCAAATTTGTTCACGTAAATGTAACTGAGCTTGAGGCTGAATGACTGAATAAACTTAAGATCACTGATCTAAGCTTTAATGATATCATTATCATTCTAAATGATTATGATAATGATGGGGGTGATTTCGCAAAGACACAGGCCTCTCCCATTTGCCTGCCTGTTGGTCCATTCTCCTTGTTACCATCCAGACCTAAAGGGCCGTGGAAGCAGTGCCTAAACCAGGTGGCGGTCTAGCGTTCAGGGAGAAGAATGTCCCACAGGAGACAGTGCAGCAGGCAGACCAGCTCCCCAACCACACCGGCTGTGTCATGAGTCAATGCGAGCAGAGGGCAGGATGCAGTTCAGCTCGAGTGGTTTTTGGTGGCCTGGTGCTCTTGTGTTTTTTTAATTATATTGAGCCTAATATGTAAAGGCTATGAGGCTGTATAGATTTATAACAGAATTATACCTTATTATACATCTATTAGATCCAGTCCTCCAATTTTATTGGACAAGATGTGCTCCAAGAGTGCTGATATTTAGTATAACAACACTGGGACTTTTCATAGTTGATATTAACTTGTTTATAGAAGTGTTATGTTTATAGAACAGGTATGTTGTGTTATGCAGCCTTGTGCCTATAGAAGAATTAAAGCATTGCTTATATTCTATTAAACGATTGTTTATGTCTTTATACACTTCTATGCAAAGATATGTATAAACACAGTTTAAACTCATAAATTAACTTGTGCTCATAGTATTGTGCTGGGAGCTTAATTTTATTGACCTTTGCCAAACAAAACCTTCCCTGCTGATATTACTCTAAACTGGCACTCTTTTAAAGGCTAGGTAAACACACCTGCATGTGATGTCATTGAGATGATGTCACTGTGAATTGACTGGAGAATTACATTTTGATCGGATATTAAATCCCCCCAGATAAACAGATCCATAGCTGTGCTTGTTGTAGCATTGCTTTATTTTTGCTTACAACTTACTGATATACCATATACAGATGTGCTATTTATATCTGCTGCACAGATGAGAAATTATCTAAAATGTATTTAAATGGACATTAAACATTGGGCATTTTTGAACATTATGATTTTTTTAAATAAATAAATCCATCATGAAATTGTGAGCTTGGCATTGTAATTTTGTAACATTTTATAATATATTAAATGTACTGCATTTCTATAGTCTCATTTTATGTGATGTTTCAATGTTGTTGAAACGTCAATGCTATGTTTCGACAAACATGGCTAGTGTGTGATAAGATTACCCGGCCTTCCAAAAGTAGCAAGCATAACTCAGGATTGTGTTTCAAAATGACTAAGAATAGAGATTCAGAAGACTTTCAGAAACCTGGGACTTTATTTGACCAGCAATTTTTGTAATTGACCTTTACATGGAGAGGATTGTGTGATCTCTTTTCAAAGATGAATTCTTTATTCACAGTATGTACGATTATAAGTGGAGAGCAGAACAGAGAAGGTGCAGGCACTTACATTATCACAACCCTCTGACAGATTATGGCTAAACGTTAATACACTTATAGATCTGGAGGAGTAAAATGTCAGCAAAAATGTACAGTAGACAGAATATTTTGTACTGTTTAAAAGAAAAAATTCTGTTAATTATAATATAATATAATATTGTAAGTCTTGTCACGTTTGTCAAAATGTTTTCTTGCACTCAAAAACTAAACCAAAGTACAATTATAATAGATATATTGTCAGCAGCAGTACAAAAATCCTCTTTGAAGACATTTTTATGGTGTTTAATCATGACCCACTGCTTCCTAAGTTATGCACTGCTGTGAGTATGAGTGTGCCTGAGGATGTGAATGTGCAGCTATTAATGTAGCAGTGAGTTATTTGGGTTATACTCTATAGACTAATATACTGCATAGCCTAATCCTTCATTCTGTAGTGCATGGGCTGTTTAGGTCATCCCCAATAATGGTCCTTTTTGGTGTGGGTTTGTGTGTGATTATATGTTTGAGTTTTGGGTATGTAACCAGGTGTATGACTGTGTGTATGAATAAGGTGCCTGTAGGATAATTGGAGAACAATAGAAGGTGTAGCACTGTCCAGCTGCCACCCGAGGGATCCCCAGACTTACACAGCCATGATGAACTGCCTCTGCTCTCCCTTCCCCCAGCTCCTCTCCTTTCCCCCTCCCTCCAGGGTGGCTATGCACTAATCTCACAGCAGCACCACCGTAGATTATTTGCCTCTCTTTGCCCTGGGACTCAATTAAAACGCAGATGGCCGATGCAGTAAAATAATCATAAAGACTGAGCTGTTCTGTAAGTGAATTGTAATGCACTGTAGTGTCAACAGTAAAAAGTCTAGACCCGAGTATGAAATTATAAAATCTCCATGACACTTTAAATAAGGGAACGAACTTCAAGGTTATTTCTTTATATATTGTTTTACTATAACTTTTATGTTTAATGTAAACAAAAATATCAACACATAATTTTGTCTTCAATACAAAAAGATTCTTTAAATTTGCCTATATTTGATTACACGCATAGAAAACAGATAGTGTAATACTAGGTTATTACCAGTGCAATATTTATTTAAAAAAAGACTTACATACAGTAAACAATCTATGGGTCTTATGACTAACTATAGCAACTACAGCAAACTAAATTCAGAAACTATTCACATGAATTTCAAGAATCCACCAGATCATAAAAAATAAAGGATAAAATTAAACATACACATATGCATTTACAGGGTTAAATTTGATTTGATCTCCAATGCTCTTTGATGTCTGAAGCAGCACTACACAGTTCTGGCCTCGGGAGATAAGACAGAGAGATGGAACACAAAAATGTTCCATCTTTCGCCTCAGATCATTTAATTTTTTAGGCCTCTGAGGTACAAGTCATGGTCAAATTGGACATAAACCCCAGTAATCCAATTTGACACACTGTGCTTTTCAACATTATAGGGGAGTTGAGTCAGGCGAATCATCTCTAAAGCATTTTCAGCTTCTCTGTCCCTTTTCCTTCATTTGACTGTTCAAAAGTCTGTAAATATAGGTCATGTCATCATTCTTATGCATATTCCGCTGTGTGTAAGCCTGCTTCCCGAATAATTTGAGAGGTTTTCCCTCCTGACGACCCACAGTCAAAACTGGGATGCGTTTTAATTTTTTTTCCAGCCTCGATTTCTCTTTGATGGTATTTCAGACAGCTTTGTCTGTCTGAAGGCAGATATGGCTTAACTAGTCAATGTTTAGCTATAATTCTTACTCTTCTGAGCTTGTTTGGATTATAGCATAAAACATGGAAAGTGTGAGATCATGTATTGTCTTAGATCTGGAAAAGTCCCCAAAACCCTTCCTCTTCATGATGGAACTGCTCTTGTACTGGGTTATTTATGGTCTTATTTTGCTGAATATCTGATAACTATTGTCTGCTTTTTCATTTTTTCTTTAAATATTTGTCTTGAACTGTAAAATGTTTAATTTTTATATAGCAAAGCCTGTAAAATGCATGTTGACAGCACTGGGTCTTTTATGCTCTCATGAAGGGTTAAAGCTTAGATTCAGCCTCACCACACACAACATGATGATAATCCTCTTTGCTCCAGTGTGGATAACTGCTTGTCTGCATTTATGTGTCAAAATATACACAAAAATATCTGGGAGCTCTTTAACAACAATAAATATTGAGCCAGCTTGCTTCTATTTTAGGGGCTCATGCAGCAAACTCATCTTTTCTGGCTTTAGTTTCTTCAGCACTCTGGTTTCCTACGAGTCTCTCAGTCAGCTGGAAGGGGAGTTGTTTCGAGAGTCCCCGCCCCTTATGCTCTGATTGGCCAGTTCTTCTTGTCAGACCGGGGCAGAAGAGGACTCACAGGCAGCTCAGTGGAGTTTGCTCAACATTACACAAACGCTTACGCACACTCCCAACACTTGCACGCACTCCGTTAGCAGCCTTCCTCTGACAGCACAAGCCCTTCACAGGCTATTTTTATTTTAGAGATTTCACCCAGGAGAACATAACTTCATGATTATTTTCACATTCTTTTTTGGGACACATTAATTCTATCCAGCTATTCTAGGAGAGCGTCTGAGTTTGCGTGACTCAAGCCTCGGGTGAATGGGTTGTCATGGTGACTGACACTGGAAGGCTGACCCCAGAAGAAGACTGGATGTTGAATGGACAGAGAGCTGCAGTGGCCAGCCAGTGAAAGTAACAGGGAGTTATTGGTAAACTAGGAGAACACAGGATTAGAATGGAAGACGGTTTCTCAAGCTACAGCAGTCTTTATGACACCTCCTCTCTGCTGCAGTTCTGCAATGGTAAATCAATCACACATTTTCTCTCTTTAGAATCTGAGAACTTGTCCTTCCTATATCTCCCCCTGTTCAAGTAAACGTGTAGTCCCATCTGGATTGTGATACCTTGTGTGCTGCTTTTAACCTTTGTGACCTTTCTTTGATCCCTCAACTTTGGCACAAAATTGAAAGTTCTTAGCTATAACAGATCTGTTTAAAAGGATCAACAATGCTTGACATTTGTTTTGACAGGCTTCTGTTTGGTGTTTTCAAGGAATGTCTTAGTGTGACGTTTTAAGAAGGAAATATCATGTTTATAGGGTTCCTAATATAAATTATTTCTATTCTGTTTCAGTGATGAAATCTGTTACCCCTTATTACATCAGAACATTACGTACTGATAATGACAAGCTCAACATTTTTGGCTACATAAAGAATGAGTAATAAAGAATGTTGTTTGTTGAACTGCATGATTTTTCTCTTATGTCCTTTCAAAGGGGGTTGTTTTTGTTGTCTTGCAATCCCGATTTTAATCTGCAGTCATGTGTGTGCATGCTGGTGCTTTAAGGCTTTGAGGTAAGACTCAAAGACAGCAGAGCCATGTGAGCAGTTGGGCGGATATTGAGATCGTCAGTTCCTCTCATGTGTTAGGGTTGAAGTTATGATATAATTGTGTGATTGCAGTGACCCTATAAAACTTACATGGTGTCATATTGCCCAGAGCTCCTGACAGGCATGTAGCATCTAAAGACTTTCCCTCAATGTGCAGAAGCCCTTTAATCCTCCATGTTCCTCATTCATCAATTACCCTTCAAATGTCATGTTCTACAAGCTCTTGAATGAAAAAGACTATCTTCCTTCTTTTTCTGTAGCATTTAATGTCTGTCTGGCTGAATAAACTAAGAGATGCTGTGATGATGATTTGCTTGTATTTTGGTTTGTCAGTCCAGTGCGGGATTGTGTGTAATTGAGTGAGGGTGTGCTGGAGACTACTGTGATTAGGTCATCTGGCAGTACAGTGTCTAGCTGAAGCCCTGGATCTGCTATGAAATAATTTGTACTTTAACACTTCATGAACTTCTGATCAGCCAACCACACTAATCTAGGGATACTGGGTCAGCAAACAGCAGTTTTCTCTATATTTGGCCTTACTTATGAGGGATTGTAGAGTTTTTACAGCATTACATTTAACCCTCATTTACAGTGAGTCCCTCTTCAGACATGATGGAAATCTGCTTACAGTTTTCTTACAGGGACAGTTCACTAAAAAATGTCAATTCTGTCATTAACTTACCCTGATGTCATTCTATACCCATTTTACTTGGTTTATTTTGTTGAAATACAAGCAAAGAAATTCACAAGACTGCGGGTTGCTCTTTCTATGCAGTTACAATGAATGGCGACTGTAGCTTTCAAGTTTCAAAAAGGACACAAATAACCATAAGAGTGTAAAAAAATGACCAGGACAGTACAGAATTTTTCCTTTGGTGTGTCCTAGAAGTAAGTCAAGCAGGCTTGAAACGTCATAAGGGTTACTAAACAACGACAGACCTTTCTGGAAGACTAATCCTTTAAGAGAGGATGGAAAGACTTGGACTTCAGCTAATTGTTTTCATTCAGCCAAAACGTGACCATTTTCTGCAGGATTTTAAGGGTAAAATAACCTCATGTCTGTACTCGGGTTAAATATTGGCACTGTGTTCTGCCAAGCGAGTAACTAGATGTCTTATGTTTTGGCATCTAAGCTTCTACCAGACTTCCTCATTTTCTTGATTGCTGTTGTTTCACCCTGCCACTGCTGCCAGTTCTTTGCATTCAGTTCTCTCTTCTCATTGGCTCCCTGTTAAGACACTAACGGTTGCACATGCAACAGGATTAGGATTAAAGATCTGCTCATGTTACTGACCAAACCAGAGTGGGAATCTTGAAGGGAGGGAGGGATTAAGAGAAAGTAAATGGTGTAAACAAAACCTTCCACTTCCTCTAAATACGAGCACAAACTTGGCAGCGGTTTATGTTCTGTTAAAGGTGTCAATGGTGGATTTCAAGTTACTTCTGTCTTCTGTAATAAATCCTTCTGTTGCTTTTTTCAATATCCAAAGAATTCATAAGAGCTGCTGGCACAGATTGTTTTATTTAAAAAAATAAAGTAATATAGGGATAAAAGAAATGAGTAATATTGACATGGCTGTTTTTGTCTGTTATATGACAGGCCCGAGATGACTTGCATGGCCTCTTTTTTTGCTGCTCTGTCCCATTACACTGCTGATAACGATATTAAAACCATCTTCTACACTGTGAAAGACCAAAGTCATTAGTGCCCCCCTGTCTCTCACTCTCTCTCACGCGCTTTCTTTCTCTCCTGTTTGTATGCAACATTGATTTGCTTAAATATTTTGTTTTTTAAACATAGATATTTAAAATAGGTTTTATTTTGTTTACAGTTGTGTTGCAAACACTGCACACAGGAAATACATTATATCATAGACACATTACAGTTTAAAGCTCTTATATTAGAAGACATGGGCAGATTCTTTTTATCACATTTATTGTGCAGCCTAGTATGTAGTATATACACTAATACACCATTTTTTTAATTCTTCAAAGACTAAATTATCTAATCTTTACTATCCACATTTATTGTATACTGTATGACAACAGTTGTATCTTGTGTGTCCATTTCTATTTCATTACAGCAGAAAAAGTTGATACTTAAAATAAAACATAACGGAGAGCTCTGTTAAATCTCCAGAGCTATGAAGGAGCAACACCTAAGCAGTACAATATTCCTCCAGGCATTATTTTGAAGGGTATTCTTCACTGGGCTGTTCAGTCATGAGCAGTGCAATGTGCATTAGCAGTGGAAGGTGTCAATGACCAATTTCAAGTATACATGTCCAGCTGAAGGGTAGTATTGTGCTATTTTTGTGCATTAAGAAGTATTTTCCTAAAGCTGTTTTGGAATATTCCACTCCCTTATTTCCCTCAAGGGCTTCCTAAACAAAGAATCCTTTGTGAAGGTGTCAAGCAGACGGGATTATTCAAATTTTGTTTCAAAATATGCTAATGCTTTTTAGCAAAACATGGTGCATGTCTTTGATGTATGCTACAGTAGTCTGAAATTGCTGCCTGTGTTTTGTGGACCTAAATAAATCCACAAAAAGGGCCTTTTATGATTGCATACTCAGTATTTCAGTATTTGATGTTTAAGCATCCACTATCCTAAGGAAATGTAAAGGTTAACTGCACCACTGGGAAATCACAACTGAAAACCGTAGCGAGCGTTTCCCCATGTTCCTCTGTTTAGAACAGATTATACACGGCAACAGGGCTTGTAAATATCCAGTTGGAAGCGAGAAAACACACTTTCTCATAGCTCGCTCAACCGCAAGGGTTCTCCATATGATTTTCTGCGTGCAACTTCCAGTGTCAGTACTATACGCCATACACAACCCACCATTAGAACAACACTTTGGCTTATTTAAACCACACACCCACCCTCTGTTCTGGGCCTTCTGTTACGTGCGCACAATGCCCTAAGTTCTGTGGAGAAGAAAGCCTGGGCTTTCACACACACACACTGAGAAAGCATTGTGTCAGGGAGAGCGGAGCCAGCCATGAGTTAATGCTGTCCTACTTTTGTCTCACTTTGTGAGTCAGACCCTTTGCGACTCCTTCCATCTCCTCTCCTCCTTCCCTGGCTTGTTCTGCAGTTGAACTCGCTGCTGTTTGTACCATTTCCCAGAACACCATGAGTCAGCACAGCTCTCAGTTACTGCTCTACTCCAGCGTGCCTTTTCCAGGTTGGTTTCTCCTCTCATCTCTGTTTTGACTGTAATGTGCTCTCAGGGGCAGCTTTAGGGCGGGTCCCATGTACGCAGGCTACGGCTGGTTTAAATAGAGAGTGAGAGAAGTGGTTTGTTTTTGGAGAGACTTGCCTTGCTGTTTTGCGGTTGACAGCATGTCACCTGTAACTGAGTGAGTGGGCTTTTCTTTATTGGTTGGTCAGTTCAAGGAGCATGTGGGCGTGGCAGAGAGCCTGCTATAGATGAGATGTTGCAGTAGTTTTACAAGAGCTAACACTGAGTCATTTGTAGCTTGCATTTTATAGTTGACATAAGTATGTTTTATTTATGTTATAAAAGACAGACTGTTTGCTTTTTTTTGGTATTAATGTCATGCTTTATGAAATGGCATCTCTTGTGTCCAGGTGTAGCAGGACATAATTACGTAGTTTGCCTAACAATTAAATAAGCATTTTAATCAAATATTTTTAATAATAAACAAAGGTTGTATTGTGTAAATTTTGAACCCAAAAAATAAAGCAGTCGCAAAATAACTATTTTGATTAAAAACTGAACTATAAGAAACCCCTGTATTGCATAGAAAACAGAATACCAACAAGAATATTAACAAAAAAAATTAAGCTAGATCTTACTGATTGACTAATACAGTACTGACTGAGTACCGAGTCCATACTGTAAATGCGGTCATTACATATACTTTTGGTCTTAAACTAACTATTGTTTTAGAATTTTTAACCAAGTGTAACAAATTTTTAAAAAAACAATTAACAAACTGGCACTTTGATATTTGTTGCCCAATGCAAAAACATTGATACATTTAAGTACAAATACTTTATGGGTAACACTGTACACTGTAAAAGGTTTATGTTTAAATTTACATTTTCGTTACATTTATGCATTTGGCAAAAACTTTTTTTCAATCTGACTTACAGTGCATTTAAGCTATGTTTTTTTGTCAGTTTGCTTACAATGTTATATTTATTGACATTTCTAAATGCTTGTTGTATTTACATTGATAATTCATCAGTCGTTATGCATTTAAAAGAAGACCAAAACTTGAGAGTGAGGGTCAATCAGATCAGTGAATCAGGACGGATTCAAACCTGCAAGCATCAAAGCTCAACATGTCTGTGTGCTAACCACTAGGCCATGGCTCCAACCGGTCATTCATTTTCAGGGCTTAAGCATTCTGCCGTTTAAATCCCAGAACAACACACAAGCTCTGTTTTCTGTGGTCCCAGGCATGCAGAAATAAGAACGCATTAAGCCTGTGCACTTTCTCACAGAGCACAGGAATAGCCACTGATCAGGATCAGCTCAGTATCTGTTTAATCCCCTCTCAGCCCTACCGCCTCCTGTGCCCAAGGAGCACACGAAGCTTTGGTGTTTGCTTGAGAGCCATTGCACCTATAACCCCCCCATCACCACCTTCTTGGTTTCAAGTCACTGAGCATGGTGGTCTTGGAGGGTCTGGAATAGATCCTGACGGTTCACACATAGTTGTTTTCCCTGCCTCCCTGCTGTGTGCCGTGAGCAGATTAACAGGAAACAACACTACAGACATCTTTGCATCACTGCCTTAGCCCTGCCTGGAGTCTCTCTGCGGGGATGGAGGCTGCTGGGATTAATGAGCAAACATGTAAACACACATCTAGCCTCTGCTGTCTCTCACTTGTACTGACGGGGTGCTGGCAATGTTTTGACAGTTTCTGCAGGCTGATTTTTGAAGTACACGTTGGATGTAGTACACCAAGTTTTCAGGAAAGCCATTTGGCAAAATATCAACACTACATGCTTATTGGTAACCATGTTATTTCTCCTCTGTCACCTTTTCTGATGACAAACATACAAACATCCTATTGGTTGCACAACTAATGATTTGAATCAATCCATTTGTTCTAGTCATGAGTGATACCTAGAATGATGGATGTCATTATTTCTTTAAGCAATCAAATGACTCTGTTGAAATGAACTTCCATAGACTTACATTGTAATAGTGACACACCATATGTAGGGATCAGAATATCAGAGGATTATGATGGGCTACATGTTAAATTTGGCCAGTAAGCAACCACATAGCAACACTAAAGCAACAATCCACAACACCCTACCATAGTGACATCAAGTTTTTGCAGTCAAACACCACTTAAATGTACTGCTTCCATCCCTGTAACTTTACTGTAACATCTAACAACAGTTTCAACTATATTTTCTTCATATGTAATAACATTTAAATAGATTTAAAAGCTACAATTAACTTCACAGCAGGTTGTAGCTTTGGTACCATTTTGATTTTACATTTAAGATGTTTAATTTCAGTCGTGGCAGCGAGAAAAAAAACTTTTTTTTGCATTGAGGGGTTTAAAAACAGAGAAAAGTGTGTCGGCTTTAACAAGCTGATTATAGCCTGACCTGCAGAAAGATGTTGCTGATGTCAGGAAGACTCTTGAACTTTTGCTGTCCCATGGGAGCAATTTGGCTCCACTCATCACCTTTCCTCAGCTTTCTTTTGCTATTCTTTCCACACCAGAGGTCATGGGTGAGGTCTCTGAGAGGATCTCATGCATCTATATATAACTCCTAAGTCTTATTTACTAAAGGCCAGTTTTATTCCTCCTTATGCACCTGTTATCTAGTAAATTGCTTGCCAGCACACCATTAAGCACAGGATCATTTGCAACTGTGCTGGGTTTCATAATCATTTAGCACAGGCACTGTCTCTGTATCACTTCTTACCACCAAACAACACACTCTCTGACAGTCAACAGAGTTACCAGATGGGTCCTGCATGAACTGACCTTGGATCTGTGACCTCAGGTTGCAAAAACAAAGTGCTTGGTAAAGCAAGTGGTTGTAATCCTTTTAAAGCACAAAGAGACCTCTCGTTCACCCCTCCTCAGAGATCCTGCTTGTGTCTCACAGCATGAAGTCTTTATGTAAGACTCAAAGACCAGTTCACTGATGAGGATTGTTTTTGAAAAGCTTTGAGTGGATTCCCTCTGATCCTCCCTGTGGCCAGATGCATTTGTGTACACTGTGTGCCTGAAGATGTGGATGTATTAGGCGGCCCAGGAAGGTTAGTTAATGTTAGTTAATGCAATAGTTAACATGAACTAACATTAACAAATAGTTGTACAGCATTTGTTGATCTGGGTTAATGTTAATTTCTATATATATTTATGCATTTAACACAACAAGTTGTATAGTTGTATTAATTATTTTGAAGTAACATGAACTAAGTACATCACAAAATGTATAAATTAAAGGGATTGTTCTCCTACAATTTATAATTCTGTCATCATTTACCCTCAAGTCATTCTGAATGTATGAATTTGTGTGTGCTAACCAATGTTGATGTATAAATCTATATTGTAAAGCATTCCGCTTTTATCCCCCAAGAGTAAGTGACATTATCTGCATTATACAGATCCTATATTGGGGAATGTTTTGGGATAGTCTGCATTTGCCTTCTTAGATAAACAGAGCTCAAAAGTGAAGAAACATGATCATATTCTCTGTGAGTATAATGATAATCCTTACAAATCTTTGCACCCAGCTGCTGCTGAGACTCATTTATAGAGAGATGCAGAATTTGAGTGAGTCAGCTAGTAGGCTCAGGTTTACTGAGAGACTAGAGATGCATTATTAATCAGGCTCTGAGACATTAAAGAGAGTTCATTTTGTTTTGATCCACCATCTGCTCTGCATTTCTGTTTTTATGTGCTCTCATTATTCAAAAATTCAAAGTGAGTTCATTGACAGTTTTTGTTTTAGACATCATTTATATCTACATAATTTAAAAAGTGCAAAACCCTGGAAAAAACTAGTGTTTCTGTTGCACATTCACAAGTTTTACTTGGCAGTTTTAGGAGATGTTTGGATTCATTTTGAATTGAAATTCTGAATGGAATATGATATAGAAGTCTGCACATGCAGTAGTTAAAGAGTCCACCTCATTTTGTCAGTCAGAGCTTCTTTTGCAACAGCACCAAACAAGCACTAACAAGCCAGAAACAACATCCTGGACCAGCAAGAAAATTCATGGTGGTCTAAGCTGGTCTTGTCCTGATCCTTGTGTAAGCTTGCATGCTCGTGTATCTATTCACCAGATAGTTGAGCGCAGTAAACAAACATAACAGGAAAGATAACAATTTACAACTCTAGCTGGCATAGTGATTGCAACTTTCCAGCTAAACATGAAGCCAAAGATGGACTGATGTCCAATACAACCACAGTGAAACAAAAAGAGATTCAGGAAAAGAAATTCCTAAAAAGAATTCAGGGGAAGTGGAAGAATCACACATATAAACAGATAATGGACAGGAAGTGCATCTTCAGTCTTGAGCAGATCACTGGAGTTTTGAAACACTTTGGGACATATAGACGTCAGTGTTCCAATTTTGTTCATTCAAGCTGCACTGATGTATTCTTGCTAATGCTTTTTAATCTGTAGTCATGCATGGCTGAGAGGTTCAGTGGAGAGCATTAATGTTTTAGTAATATCATTAAATATGTGTTTAATTGTGCATTTACATGCTCTGTTACAGAGTGTTCATATGCTGTTTCAACAACAATCTCATGGTAATTCATAACTGTTTTACGTGATACATGATGAAATGGTGG
>JAZGTJ010015806.1:0-13118 GCA_036877575.1 Botia almorhae | reverse complement strand
TTAACATAATTTCTCATATCTGTGTAGATTAACAGAGGGTACGCGAGTGTTGCCAATGCAGCCCAAAGTGTGTAGCCGTGTGCACACACTTTTTCCTCAGTGGTTCAGCATCCTTTGGACTGCTGGTTACCCATTCTTATGGCTGCGATTAGTCCCAGGAGACCGACACAAACCAGCCAGTGACAAGCACAGCAGGCATGTCTTTGATGAAAACAGTTCTCCACAGGCAATATGCCCAGTATGCTCTTTCCCTCTTTCTTTCTCTGATCTGTCACATTGATATATGAATATAGCCTCAGTGTTAGGGTTAAGGCATTTTCACTGAATTTTTAATCTAGTAACTTAGTGTTCTGGGCATTGAGCAGCATGTAGCCAAAGCAGCTTGATTTGTGATACTGCAATGTTTTGCTCTGTTTTTCTGCCTGTTTTTGGCAGGCACCCCGAGCTGCATTGCGGGCGTTGACACTGATCTTTTTGACAGAGAGATAAAAGCAGGAACAGAAGGATATTTCTGAGGGTGAAATGCAAATGTAAAGTTTATGTAAATGTATGACAGCAATGGTTTGATCCCTGATGCTCTGTTGACAACACAATGGCAGCAATAATTACATCACTGTCTACATCATCTTACTCTTGGTGATACTTTAAAAATCCCTAACATATTGGTAAGAGTTGCACCCTGTCTCTGACCCATAGACTTTAACAGACTCTTCTCAAATGTACCTTTAAGATCTGCGCATGTAAATGAACTCTGTTTATGACTGGCTGACCTCTGTGTGCTTGAAATATTCAAACTGTCATTAATCAGACTTGGCCTAGTTGCCGCATATGAATAGCTGATATGTAAATGGAAGCAGTCCTGATGAAATAGCATTTTCTGCTCTGTTTGGGGGGGGGGGAAGATATGGTAAAATATGATAAACAGAACTGAGAAATGAGAGAACTGAGCACTATACTCTTGTTGGTATCTTAACTTATTAGTTTGTAACTCATGATTTAAAACTGATATTTGCATTTTGGGGTGCAGTTGGATAAAACCTCTACATTATTACACTAGTTTAGATTTTACAGGCTGTGTTGTTCATATGCCTTGCTGTACACACCCACCATGGTAAAAATATGGCTCAAAGTCGACAAAATATTATGGACATATAGTAACATTTTCTATGTAACCATGAATACACAAATGAACAAGTCAGATCTGAGGGGGCAATTTTCCCTATTGCCCAGGAACTGCCAATCAGTTTGGTCAAGTTGGTTTGAGGGTGGTTCCTAATAAGACAAGGGTTTGTGCTAAAACACTGCCCTTTAAAGTGTTTAGTGAAAGTGTTTGAATACTGGAGGACCGTTCTCAGGCCTTCACAGAACTGCTCAAGCCTTTAAGCTCTTTTCTGCTTCTTGGGTTAGGCGTGCTTCACGTTGCCATTGGAGATGCAGCCTCTAAAGATCTAGAAAGGCTCTGGATACAAGACCTCTCCATACACATGAGATCCACCTTCAACCTTTAATTTCTGCCCAACCTGAAAGACTTTCGTTGTGTTTATGGCCTTCAAAGTTACAGCCAGGTGAATGTGTATGGAGACTTAAAATAACATTTTGATTTCATGATTCCATAAATGTTTATTTTTGTCTTGAGAGCATTCAGAGGGTACTGCCTGGCTTTGACTCCTGCTTAGAGAGATAAAAGGGAAAATGCAGCGTGTAGCGAGACAAGAGCTTTCCACTACATCCTCTGGTGCTTACAGCTCTCACATGTGATCTCAAAGATCTCCTCTGTTTCTCACGTGGATGTCCCTCTGCCTCATCTGTCTTCTGTGTCTCCTTAGCTAAAAAAAAGCTCAAAACCTTCCAAACCTTTAGCAGAATTAAAACTCCTTCAGCAGCCTTCATCTTCAGTGTGAATATTATTTATTTATTTTGTGTTCACAATAATATTTATATATTTAATAATATTTAATAATAAAAAATGTTTAAATGTCACATGACTTATGGGTTGCAAGTCTTGTTTCTGTCAAAATGACAGAATGCCACATTTGAGGATTCATACGTTTTTTTGTTGTTAATTTGATCAGTTTTAAAACATAATAATGAACAGCTATAACTTCTTTACCAAGCTGCTTTTTGTGTCACAGCACTTGACTAATCATTATTTTTGTTGCAGGTTTTTAGCAACCTGACACGTTATTATGGAACGCACAGTCAGCATTTTACTCATCCCAATGGCTCAGTGGCTAAATGGATCATGGTGGCTAATGGTGCTAATGGCTCAACACATGGTACTTTTAATCTTATTGTATGAAGAGCTGGAATGTAGAAGAGCTGGAATGGCGACAGGGTGAGCCAATAATGACAGAATTCAGATTTGCTGAACAAGGGCACAATGGTGACTGCAGGGATGAAACCAGAGAATGCCAGAGGATAGTGGAAAAGCATTTAATATTATCTGATGATCTCATTTGGTCACTTTCAAATATTCAATGGCCGCAGCTTTAAATATGACACCTACACTGGTGGAAAGGTTCATCAGTGTGAGTGAGTAGTGTAGTCTGGTCTTGTGAAGCCACAGCTGCAGGGTTCATGTGAGGCTGGTCCTGCTGGGAGAAGATAAGTGAAGGATACAGGAGATAAAAGTTTGAATGGTTTAAGTAGATTTGGAGAGCAGAAGGCTGAGCCCAGTGTTTTAACTAATCATGATGATGATGATGATGTGGCTCCTTTTGGGACCTCTTCTGATCTGCTATGACCAGCAGTTGAAGGTTATAAAAGACTCAACTGGTTTCCTCTAACTGCACACTATCTTACTGCAGTGGACACTATGTTCTGCTCAAACTGATCTGGCAGAGGACTGCATTAGGTGTTTTGCCAGTTATGGAACAATACTGTGTATCATTACTGTATCACTGTCAAGACTGCATCATCTGACTGTTCTGTTGTTTATTTAACTGTCAATGCTGTATGTTATTGTGCCCAATGTTCACATTTGCTAACATGCTAACAGTTTGTGTGCTTTATGCTGTGCAAAGTATTCAGTCTGAGAGGTGATTATGATTAGCAGCTCAAAAATATCTGTGTTGTACTCTAAAGCAGTGGAATGACATTGTGGGTGCCACAATACTCAATGTTCCACAATAGTGGACGTCAGTGGGTGCCAATGTTGTTTGATTACCAATGTACCTTAAACTTCTTTTGTGTTCCTCCAAAGCAAAAAGTCATACAGGTTTGGAGGTGAAAGAAGGAAGCATCTGTATTTTTAGGTAAACTATTCCTTTAAGCCTATGCCAGGGTTTGTGTCACTTGTGATAACCTCTGTATCATTCCCATGTACACAACACTTTAGTAGTCTTTATTTATGGATTTAGGACTCTGCCATGATGCTTTTAATGTTATTGATAACATGATGTTATTTAGTTTGAATAGAGTTAGAGACATTGTTGAGATTGAGTCTTTTTCTCAAGAGAAAACATCTGAGTAGCAACAATTTAAGCAGAAGTTGTCAAGAAAAACTAGAATTAGAATGTAATTTGTGACTTTTTTTCTTGCCAACAACTACTGAATTAAGATACAGTCAATATTTATTTATACCAACAGTATATACACTTATAGTATAGGTATAGGGTAGGCAATTTTGGAGAGGCTAGCAATAGCAAGCTAGCTTTGAAAGCATAAGATCCCTCCCTTCAGAGTGCCCTCCAAAGCCATGCCTCCTCAAGCACATGAACAGATTAGTGGCAGATGTATGCAAATACTGTACATAGCTTGAAAGGCAAGTAGGACATCCTTAGACTGAATGCAATGATTGGATGAACATTTTATGACCCTGCATCTTTCACATATTATATATTTATATATAAATATATTTACACCTGTTGACTTTCAACCAGCATAACAAAAATGTTTCTGGGAAATAAAATCCCCTATCCTGCCTTTAAGGGTTTGCATTAAACCAACTCCTGTATTGCAGTGGATGTTTCAGAAAAAACAGGCTGAGAAGAATCTGAGTGAAGATTGTGGAGGTGTGGAGGGATGGAGGGAGATTCCCGCTTGCACTTCATTGAATGTCACTTTTCCTGTGGGACCTTCCCGTGCTAATGTTCACTGGTTACATCACTCTGGATTCTTCTCTTACCTTAAAAGGGTAAAAGCAATAACAAAATCCCCAATGGCAGAGATATCCAGAATGACTGCATGTGTTATATAAAGCCTCTCCTGGAAAGCCAGATTGACTCTTGTGTTGTGCACATCAGATTTAATGCTAAAACTACTGAGAGAAAACAACTGTTTCATTTGTGATGCATGGCATCTAGGACGCAGAGCCAAATTGTTTGATGTTATGTTACTGTACTGTGACAAAAACATGGTACGCAGCAAAATATTGCACAGTCACTGTCAGGAATATTTGGAATGGAATGCTAGCTATAAACTACTGCATACAGCTTGGATATATACATCCTACTGTTTTTAAAAGTATGCAAGTGAAATAGTATGCAACAAATTCTTGGTTCAACTTTAATTTGATAGTCAACTTTAGACATTCTACTACTTATCAACTAACTTTATCAGCTACATTTAAACTAACTTTTATTAATTTGCAATTTGTTGTTGTATAATTTAAATTTAAGGCCATCAGTAAATGTTTAAACTGTGTTCAGTATAAACGCGCTATAATATGCTTATGCAGTACTGTAAAGATAAACAATTTGACAACAAACATTTAATTCTTGCTCTGCATACAGTAGATGTGTTTCAGAAGAACAGCCTCTATGTTGTGTTTTTTTTTTATGTTTATTTAACACCTCACAGTACTAGCATTGCATTTTTAAACATCTCTTGAGAGTCCTGTGTTCTGTTCCATTTAGTTAGCTCTGTGTACCTGTGTCTACAGCCTCTAATCCTTTCTATAAAGGGTTAAGTGCTGTTGCTGCCACTGGCAGAAAGTCACTGTGTACAGTTCTGACAGATGCTGCTGACCAATGAAATTGCAAGGTATGGCCCACAATATACCGCAAATTGGAAATGAGGCGCTATCTTTTCATGTAGCTGTCACTGGAATTTGATCTGTGTAAAATGTTTTGAAGAAAATTTACACAATGTAACATGTTCTGTGAAATGTAAATACTTAGCTAGGTCAGTCATATATTTTGGCAGGGTCTTTTTTTTTGACATATAGGATTTTTGATACTAGATATTTGCAATTAATAGTAAATGGAAAGTAAGCTGTAACTCACTATATTACTATAATTTTCCTCTTCATCAATACAAAGGTGACCAACAGATATATTAGTCTGTTCCCAGTATGGAGATCCAGTAACATGAAGCAGTTTCCACGGCACACTGCAGCACACTGCAGAGGAGTGAGTGATTGCTTGTCAGCAGCACAATGTCATTAATGGTAATTGTAAGTGGGGGAGTAATAGGGAGTATGCCCTGGTCTTCATGCAGCACAAGGCCATGGGCCTGAGTTATTGACCCAGAGCCTAGCAATGCAGGGCGGTAAACACGAGAAAGAAAGAACAGCTTACGAACGACGCAATGACCTCTCAGTTGTAGCTGCGGGCTGCTTTATGCGCTTTCTTACTCTGGCTTCCTCTCTTTCTCATGTATAATGCAGCAGCCAAATCAGATAGCACGAGCACAACGAGAAATAAAAACATCAATAACAGATTGAGGGCTAATGGGATAACGGCAGGCATTGTGCAATGACACACAAACAAAAGGAGAGCCAGTAAAATAAACAAGCTGATAGTGTGGAACTTGGTAGAATATCCTCCCTGAACTGCCTCTCTATCACTGTCTCTGTTTGAACAAAAGAAATGCTAGTTACTTTACATTACAAGAAAGTCAAACAGACATTACACACAAAATCCAACTTGACAGTTCAAATTTTAAATCACTATTTTAAGATTACTGTTGTGAACTTAAGTAAGATTAGGAGAGCCCTGATATACTTGCCCAATAACAGATTTTTGTTTATTTTTAATAAAAAAAATTAACATTTTGTTTAATGTAATTTAACCTGTCAATAACATGTCTAGTTCACATATCATTTCAAAATCAATAATACATATATTATTATTATCATATATTTCAAAAACATCATTTCTAATAACAGAAATTAGTAGAAAATAGCTGATGTCACGTCTTGTTAAATTCTGGGTAAATGTTTCTACGCTATATTAGGAGAATTGTACTGCCTTTATGCTAGTAAGTTTAGGGCAGTATTTTGATTTTCTGTCATGATTACAAAAATATCCCTACTGTAGGTCATTCCTGCTGCACTGAGAACATTTAAATGTTTCTGACAAAGAAACAGATAGACTATAGATAACACTATAGTGAAAACATTTGATCCTCTAAGATGGCGGTGCTGCCTGAAAAATGACGTTATTCTAATGGTGCCAAAAAGTTTTGATTTCTTTAAGCAAAAATGACTTCTTTCTTTTAATTTTGTGACCTGGACATGTTTTCGGAGAATTTTTTTTAACCTATGGGTGTTTCTGTTACCCACAATTCTTGCAGGTTAAAAGTGTTTAGTCACAGCTTGATTCAGTGCATCTGTATGAATATGTTTTACCCCTCGTGATATTGATAATGACTGCTATGACTACACAAACAGCAGGAACAGCTGAATAATTTAACATGCTACACAGGATGTAAGAAGCAATGTTTTCCCTGTGACCTTTGCTCACTTCCATCTTGTGCTGGTCATTGAAAGTGAAGTGAAAGTGACCTATTTGTCAGAATATGGTAGAACATACCTGAAATGTGACCTCTGCCCATCACTTTTAATTTAATTTAACCCATCACTGGTGAGAAGTGAACACACACTGCAAGTCGTGAACACACACACCTGGAGCAGTATGTTACTGCGCCCGGGGAGCAATTGGGGGTTAGGTGCCTTGCTCAAGGGCACTTCAGTTGCAACCCCCCCCAGTGCTGGAATCGAACCAGCAACCTTCTGATTACTAGCCCAACTCACTAACCAGTAGGCCACAACTGCCCCACAAATTGATGATCACATGAGCAGCTCTGCAGCTTGTGAAGTGATGATGGATGATGTTTACAGCCTTTCATACATATAACAGCTAAAGGATCGCTACTTTTCACTCATTATTACATACTCTGAAAATGCAACAGCTAAACAGCACAGCATCACATTTACAATAACTCAAATCTGCACACCGCTGCTGTTTTATTTTCCTAGGAGTGTGTCCAGATGCCACCCTCAAAATTCTAAACATGACTGGCCATTTCACTCACATTTATCCTTCTAGCAGATGCTTTTATGACTTACAGCACATTCAATTTATCAAACCGTGTGTTCCCTGGGAATATAACTCATGACCTTGGTATTGCTAGCGCCATGCCCTTGTTTTCAGAAATATCAGATATAACCCCTTTAATTTGTGCGTCATATAGCAATTCGCACCAACACCTTTCAACGGGGGGCAACAGCATTCAACACTCTACATAGATTGGACAAACATTCAGCCATGACAAAGCATGTACATACAGATGCTCAAAACTTCCAGAGTTTCTTGGTTAATAAGACAAATGCAAAATGTTGTTTGCCATTGTTTATTATATCATATCATTATTTTATATCATATCACGTTTTATTATATCATATCACCATATCGCAATTTATTTTTATTAATTTTACATCTTAAAACATGTTGAATACAAGAAAAGCATAAAATATTTTATTTTATAAAATATTTATGTTCTCAAAATTACTGCGGATCTATTCAAATTTCTATATTTATGATTATCTTTGGCCTGGTCTTTCTTTCTCAACCCCTCTTCTTCCTCACCCATCCTTTCTAAGCTGACAAGAAGCTTGTCTGATCAGCCCTCATTTGTCAAAGCCTCCAGTAGGGTTATTTATTCATGAATTCACAGCGGAGAGCTCCACCTAGTCACGTGTCTATACAGTGTGCGGATGGTACTTTCACAGTGAGTCTCACTTCAAAGCTTGCAGACCCCCTACAGAAACTTCAACAGAAATCCTACAGAAGCTTAGAGTCAACCGTGAGGCAGCACCAGGGTCTGTGGTATCAAGAATCCTGCCTGTGGCAGAGATATACATTAGCATATGCAATATTTACTGTTTTTGTTAAAAAAAAAGAAGAATTCGCTGTCATCACTTTTCAGAAGCTAAAATGTTAATATAGAACCCACAAACTGTGCATTTGTAGTCTGGACAAAAGTCAAAAGTTTGGATACACTTGACTGGAGATTTTATGATCTTTAAGACCTTTTGATCTGAGGGCTTATGCTGAAATACTTGACAACAGTTTTGGAGACAGATGGCCAGTATATGATATGAAATACTTTTGGGAAATTGACAGGCTTTGTTGCCTCAAAGTCAAAAAAAGTCTCAAAGCCTCAAAGTCCCTTTCAGGGCAAGTCAGTTTACTCAGCAACCATCATGGACAGCTATTTTCAGTATATGCAAGAAGAACAGATATAACATTTTATAGCGGATTTTAAATTTGGTATTTATAACTATTTAATTATTTATCTTCAGTCTCAGATTCAGAAGCTGCAGTGACGCACATTAGTGGCAGTCATCAAACAGCAAGAACAGCCATAAAGACAGAATGATGACTTTGGTGAGTAGATCTTTTATTTGAAAAGCAGGACTTCCTTTTCAACTGTCGTTTTCAACAGTTTTAGGCGTTCAGATTTCGCCCATTCATTTTATTACAAGCTCAGCTATACAATATCTTTGATTGAGGTCATACTGTAAAATGACTTCAAAAACAGCCTTCAAGGAATACAGGATCTCAGATATACTTTACGCTTTCCCCTTTACATCCATGTAAATTTTAACCTAAAACTTTAATCTTGCCTTTATTTGAAATATTTTAATTAGGCATACAGTATAAGTAGGAATTTAATATTTTTAAAAGCATACAAAGCATCCAAAATTACAAGATTGGTTTATGATTTTGTTTCTTTTATCTGTGTCTACTCTGACCTTTAGAGTTGTATGCAATCATGTTAAGAATGCCTCAGATTACATTAAAGTCCAAAACATACACAAGTGAGTGCATGCAACAAATTGCAATAGGCAATATTGCAAAAAAAAGGAGACAATAGAGTGCCTGGGTCCAGATATTTGATGTTATGATATTCAGGTAACGATTAACATGTTTACAAGATCAAACCTGTGTAATTGGTAGCTCTGTTGTAGAAGACTCGAAAGAGAAATCTGAAGTTAACTGAAATGTAGAATCATTTTTTGTAAAACCTCTTGTGGTAACACACAGAATACAATAACACTCTGAAGCAGTTTATAACGCAACCATGTATAGAATCAAGCTTATGTACAGTAGCTAGAGGCATCTCTATTCACACTTTCTGTGAGAGTGGGCCCTACTGAAACATACAGTAACCTACAGAGTACAAACATGTTGTATTTAGACATTGTTTTAAAAGAAAACAATGCCAAAAAAAGTGGTTTTGATAGTGATTCACAAACCATCTGATGCACAAACACAATTATTTCAAATTACTGTTGAAGTAATTGAAATTGGTTGAAAAGTTTTGTCTGTTGGTCTAAACTAATTGGTTTAAAATCTAAACCATGTACTTGTTTATTGTTAAGGTGACCTGAACCACTAACAACAGATAACTAACTTTTTTTAACTCTTAGTAACCAGGAAGCTACACATTTCACATAATAGCCACTACTTTGTGTTGTGTCAGCTGATCTGCTGTATTGACCAGTCAGCACTGAGAGTCAGAACTCTGTTGTATAGTAAACGTTTTAGCATTGCAAGAAAAATAAAAGATATTCATGAGGTCTCTGGGGTACAAGAATTTAACCCAAACCATCTTGAAGGAGGGAGGGGACACGCACTGCACCATTTCCAGGTGTGTTAGAATTCAGATATTATTGCTGTGAAGTTATGTTTACAACTCACAAAAAGGAAGTTTATGCTGCTATTTTAATTAGCCAACAACATCTTTAGCTGCAGAGCTATAAAATAAGACTAATTGTTTATATCTGGTTCTATTTTGTGTGTCATTTTACCATGTTAAAATACTGTCTTTTGTCCCAGCTCAATATTCAGTGTGACTATACAGAAACTATTATTAAAGTCGTTTCCCAGAATGACAGTTCTTTTATAATTTACTGACCACAATCAGAGATCTTCCCAGCCGTGTAATGCCATTGATTAGGGTCCAATTGTTACAAAATGGTAGTGTGAGTGGAACCAAAAAACACGAACAAGAAGTAGTAGCTTATCACAAAAGGTATTTAATTAACAAAAACAAACAAACACTAACCATATTCGAGAGGGGAGTAACAACATGTGCAGCAACAGCGTGAAACAAAGATAATCCAACAATCAACAATAACCAACAATCAACAATAACCAACAAACAACAATAGACACAGGGAACTTAAATAGTCAACTAATCAAAGGTGAACAGGTGATACTGATTACAACAGGACGTGTGTGAAAACAGTGAAAACCAGAAACAAATAGAAACTTCAAAATAAGAGTAACATAACACCAATGTGGTAAAGGGTGTTTGGTGCAGTAAATCTGTTTGAGTACATTCTTATTGTTTCATTTCAGTCAGGTTCCCTTAAAGCAGGTGTAGTGGAACAAACAGTAGTATGTTGTTTTGTAATAATATTTTTTACCACTCACCTGTCTGTAGCCTTCTGGCAATCCTGGTTAGCTTATTATCATTATCATCCAGTTATTGCATCATTATTGACCTTCTGATATGTTTGATAAGTATAATAAGTTCTGCAAATGCTGGCATATGACGTATGTGATGGATACAATTTGTTACTGGGTGAGAGGATCCTCTACTGAAGTGGTCATTAAGAACCATGGAAGCTCTTGCTTATTCATGCAAAGCAGGAAAGAGACTAAATAAAGAGCATGTATGTGCTAGGTTACTCTGACCTCTGAATGCAGGAGAGCTCTCAGCCCTTCTCTGCTCAACAGCTCTTCTGAAAGCTATTCTCACCCTTTGTAATCAGCCCCTGCTTCTCACAGGAGAGCCATTTAGGTGCCTCCATACTGCTTCCAAATTAAGGCCGTGACATTTTCCACCGGTCCATGTCCCCTGTTGATTTCAGGTTCTACTTCACAACAAGGCTTCAAAGCCTTCACACTCCTCCATTCTGGGTGTTTATGGTGCTTAATTTCACAGCTTGATAAAGCAGTAACTTAAGGCCACCTATTAAATTATTATTATTATCTTAAAATGTTATTTTTCAGGCTTTTTGTAATATTTAATGATAGAGAGAGTTGAGTGAACAGGGAAAGACAAAGTAAAAGGAGTGAGATCTTAGTAGATTTCAGATCTCAGTTAATTGTCCTAGACAGCAATGGCATTTAAAGGAGACCAAATTGAGACTTAAATCTTCTGCTTTAAAGTATTTCTACAGAGACAAGTTTCACAAGGGAACTCAACAATGTTTCAAGCTGTGCTCAGATTTGCCAAGATTTCAAATTGTACAATCAAAATTTCTCATCCGATTCTTTATCGGATTTGAGATTAGATTTGAGTTTTACTATTCACATTTATTTTAATAGCACAAGACTTTTACCACACTGTAGAAAAATTTAATATTGAGAACACATAATATCATGCCAAGATTAACCAACATTTTTAACCTATTCTCAACTTTTGATAAACATTTAAAGTTCAAGGTCTTACACAATGTTTGTCTTTGTTATGTTAAAAAGAAATAAAAAAAAATCCACATGGAGCATTAAGTTTTGTCTTCTCTCAAAAGGTATAGTTGTCCTTAGTTCTTAGCCAACTCTTGTTTGTTCACTAAATATTAAATGTCTTCTTCACCCAGTAAACTAAACTGCAGATCTTTTGTTCAGTAAATTTTCAATTAGCAACAAACAAATCTTTAATTTGTCTTTTTTTTATTATGCACAGAATAAATGATTGTGTGACTCTGAGAGAAAGACATCTTGAATGGCTTTGGCATTATGACAGGAAACATAAAAGGCATTATGACAGGAAACACAAGTTACAGAAATATTTTTTTTATCTAATACACTAAACAAACAAACCTTAATAATGATGAAAATCTCAAGACACAACGACTTGTGTGAACTGACTTCTACAATAGGAACAAACACACTCATTATCCATCCATATAAATTACAGTAGTCTGCTTGTTTGCTTGCATGGACACTGTATGAGTGAAAATGTTTTGTTGTACTTTGCTGCTATAACTTCTTTTACACTATCTGGATTTTGTGTGTAATAACTCAATGTTAAATGCATTAAGGTTCATATTTGATTTAATTTACATGAATAATATAGCAATGTATGTTAATACAAAAAAACAGACATTTGTACAGTCTTATTACCTTGCAAATTGTTGTTCTAAGCAGCAAAAGGCCCCTCACACCTAAATGGCTGTGTTGTATGTATTGAAAAGAAATCATGCACATTCTCTGCTTTTCGATGTCTGGCAAAGGTTGTGTAACCGAAACATTGCCGTTTCAAGTAATATTGATTATTTCTGCAAGCCTTAGGAATGTGCAGAATTTTTCTTATAATGTTTATTAAAGAGACCCATTACTGGGCTGAAGGGGCAATTCACCGTCTTTAAAACCCCCTACACCCACCTCAAATCTACATCTATGGTTTTATGTTCAAAAAGCTATTGATCATTCACAACTTCAATTAAGTTTTGTCCTTTTTTTGTAGCTGTCACGCTCAGTCACGACAGACAACAGGGGTAAGGAGTAACAAATGAGTTTATTTAAAGTGCTCAACTTAAACAGGTTCTCTCCGGGTAAATATATGGCAACAGAAGTATACTCAATCTTTCTGGCATTCGTTGGAGGATGAAGGCAGACAAAGTTTGTTCCTCCTAAACAGGCACGTGAGTAGACAAGCAGGCAGATGATCCAGAAGTGACAGAACTATCAACCTTGAGCTCAGCCATCAAAGGAATGGCTGAGCGATCTTTTTAAAAGGGAGCTGCTGATTGTGACCAGGTGTACACTCCGTCGGTCTAGCTTGCTAAAAATCTTGGCTTGTCGTAATTCCTCTAAGGTGGATGGAACGAGCGGGAGGGGATATGCAAATTTTACTGTCTGCTCATTTAAGGCTCT